>CAWVOY010000265.1:0-23000 GCA_963931895.1 Eupithecia pulchellata | reverse complement strand
ACATACTAATGAGCGCCATAGATGAATTATTATCATTTGAGGGTGTTTGAACATAATCCCCACGCTAGCGAAGGCCTCTTCTTAAATCCTCCTAAATCTAAAAGCGTTCTCGCATTGCAAAAGACAGAAACCTCCCCACTTCTTTTGCTTCCTCGGGGGTACCATTCAGTTATTATTTTTGTCCACTTCTCTTTTTATAGAAAGTCAAGAGGGCTCGCAGTGGGAAAGGGGGCTCACAGTCGGAAAGGGGGCTCACAGTCGGAAAGGGGGCTCAGTCGGAAAGGGGGCTCACAGTCGGAATGAGACCTCACATTCGCAAAGGGGATCTTAATCGGAAAGGGGCTCGTGTTGAAAGGGTGGGCACACAGTAACTCGGCTCGGAATGTAGAAAAAAGGGGGCCTTGATGTGTTAGTTACCGGATGGAAGAGCATAGAATGCGAGACGCGCGACTGCGGCGCCGGCAGCGAGTGCTTGTCCGGCAGTAGGAGCTGCCACGTGCCCGTCGCTATGTAGTACGCGTACAGGCCAGAGTATTGAGGGTTCGCTGCCTCTTCCCTGTAACAATACATAGATATTATAGGTAGTATCTTTATTGCATCTTATAAAACAGGATAAAAAACAAACAGTAATAAACTTATATATAATGTGGCACAATCGGCGGCCTTATCGCTAGAAGCGTGGTATCAAATCCAAAAACAGTTTTTGTAATTTTGTTAGGTTTTATACTTTTTGAAATATTTTAAAAAAGATCGAAAAATAGACCCCCCCCCCCCTTAGTTCCGAAGTGTGAACGATCTGAAATGTACTAGGCGTTTCGTTTGTAGATATGCGAAGAACCGACAACCGCTGGGGTAAACGTGTTCTTATGTGACCGCGGCAAACACACTACGTTTGCCGAAGACAGGGCGCTATGGCGCTCATTAGGGATACCTACATATGTCCAGCTGTGGACTAACACGGACTGATGATGGTGATGATTGTGTGTTTGATTAAGTGAGATTCTCTATTGACTATTGTATGTGAACAAGCCAGTCCAGGCTACCCTGTACATGACGATAATAGGGGTTGATTTCGTTATTTCTTTAGCTATGAGATGGGAGTTAAATAAATGACCAATCGACACGGAGTTGCAATGCAGACTGAATTTATTTCAAACAAAGTAGTACATAAAATGATCTTTGATTCCAGTAACCGCTGTGGCGTACACAGCTTACTACGCAGTTAATATGGACCTTAGCCGGCCTACGTAAGCGTGTCTCTTGTATAAATAATGTGCGGTTGGGCCCGTACAGTATGTGATGCCGTATTTCTTTTCTACTCCTGTTCATTAATTTTAAATAGTTTTAACTAAACATATTCCATTCTCACGTGTTAGCTGGCAGGATCCTCCCCCCGAACACATAGACGGTCTGCGTGTCCGCGTCGATGCACATCTGGTGGTCGAACACGAGCCGCGGCCCGCCCACCGCCGCGGTGTCCGCGCACACCTGGCTCCACTCGTTTGTGCTCACGTCGTACGAGTAGAGCGCACTCTGGCGACAAAATACTACTGTTGAGGCTATAGCACAACATGTCGGACAGTGCAACGCTATGTTGGCGTCACCTCTGTCAGACAAAGCATCACAATTATATGACCTAGCTGAACATTGTTTCAAATTAATAAATTAATCTCTTTTACTTCCGAAATTCTGTTGATAGTTAAATTATAGAAATGTTATTAGATACTTAATAGAAGTAATTTAGTTAGACGTAAGTAAGTTTGTTAGCTTAATAGGGCCATATGGTCGATGAGCGACAAAGTCCCTTTAAATTGGGTGTTAAATAAAAATAAAAATAAAAAAACAACAACAACATCAGCCAATACTACTTCACTGCTGACATGGGCTAATGAGCGTCATATTTGAAGTAATTTATCGTTTGGGGGTTATTGCCCATAATCCCTGCTCTGGGCATGTATGGTAGTGTAGGTAAAATGTTGGGTAGGTGTAGCTAAAGCGTATGTTAGTGTAGCTAAAGTGTACGATAGTGTAGCTAAAGTGTAGGGAAATATAGCTCAGAGGAGTCTACCCTGTGCACGCGATTTCCGGTGCCGCCTGCTGCTGTGCAAGTTAATTCACCTGACTATAAGATTATATAACGGACTCTATATCTACCTTCATAAGGTCGGGTACCCGCTGCGCGTTGTCCAAGTACCTCCCCAACACGTAAAGCCTGCGGTTTACAGGGTCGAACACCATCTTGTGACAGGAGCGAGGGCCGGGCCCGCCCGCTTCCTCGCTGTGCGGGCAGAGCAGCCGCCATTGTTCCTCCTTGGTGCTGAACGACCAGAGATCATCCAAGTCTTCGCTGCCGTTCCACCCGCCGAACAGATATAGCGTACCTGGGATATTGAGGTATTATGCCGTTGCTAAAAACATCAATAAGTTATTAAGGTGGAACGGTTTCCTTGTTTAGGTATAGCTTCGCTAATAGATGGCGCTGACTTTCAATTTGTTGGTTTTTTATTGTTTTCTTATTAAATTGTGCATATTATTTAAAAGGGATACATTTGCCGCAAATGGTACGTTGTTTTTCATATATCAATAAATGTTTCAAGCGTTGAAAACATTTATAGAACTTGTATTTGGGAAGAGCAAAATCGCCGGACCAAATCACTCACACAAGCAAAGATTATAATGTGAACTGTTTGTTGGGCACGATACGCCACCTGCCTGTACCTGGGTGCGAATAACTCTATTTTATCTAAGTACATTTTCCTATTTGTTTCTTGTTAGTGAACATATTTTTTGTGCGTAAGCCTGCAAATGCAAAATCTGCCTGTTGTGACGTTGTGATTTATCAAAATTATTCTGATCGCATATTTTATATCAGAATCTGAAGTACCAAGTATTGGTATAAATAAATTCATGTTTGTTTGTTTATTCATGGTATAAATAAATTCGTGTTTTCAAGCCTTCCTTTGATTCGATTGTAATAAATCGATGATGGAGTTTCTACGTACCTACTCAAACGAAGTATCTTGTTTGACCTCGGTCCCTATCACACAAAAACAAAGAGAAGTGTGCTAGTAATGATTATCAAATAAGAAATTAGGTGTCATTTATTTTCTGTACACTTTAATTTCAATGCAATTTTGTTTATTGCGGACTTTTGAGCACAATTAGGTACTGGTAAAATACAGGCAGTTGATCCTGGATCTGATAAATAATGATTCATCATAAAACTTTATTCATTACTTCTTCAAGATCAGAGGTAGGTATTGTCGCGCGGCGGGAATTGAACCAGCAACTTACTGTGTTGCAGAGTGATGTCAATAAATAAGTATCGTGATATCTAGTATCCCTAGTTTTCGAAAAAACGTTTGAGAGGTAGGTAATTTTAAATATTGGATGCCACCCAATAATTTAGGTACTTATATTAAATTTTTACATTAGACACAGTATACGTGAATTATTATTATTATTAGCTAGACTAGCTTTGGACGAGCATACATTACAGTAAGTACTGTGGTCACCGGACAAAAAAACTTGAAAGAAAAAAACTACAGAAATCATTTTTAGTAAGTACTTTTTTTTCGAAGTTTTTGGGTCCAACTAAGGACATTTGAAATGTATTATTTACATTATTAGAATTTTCATCCTCCGTGACTCCATCTTTTATTTTGTGAAGTTGATTGTTTTAAAAAATAGTTTTGCTTCGTTTTGCAAAAATCAAAACAAGTCAATGACAACATGACAACAGAATACCTACATACCTATAGACCTATACCTACGAAAACGATAGACATTGAAATAGACAGCCACATGACAACAATAAAAGACGAAATATGTACGTTCTACATGCTTGAACGAACAAAATCAAAGTTTATGAATGGTAAGCTATGGTATTATGAGTTGATTCGTTATGTTTCTCACAGATGACGTTGTCGTCGCCGCTCACACTCATAAGTTCATGACGTTCTTGTACGATACTATTGGTGTTCACCCACACAGTGACAAAAATGGACTAAAATTACCACGTTATTTCTAATTAAATCAAGTGTTTTCTTTAATGAAACATAATTTGCCGCAAATAACGACCTATAACAATGCCAATAACAGTTATTTATTTGTAAAATTAAGCTCATATGGCTCATATTTGGGAAAATACAAATGTATGAAAAACGAATGACCTTAAGTAATATAAGATAAAATGTTAATGTTATTTGTTATTCGACGACCTTCGTGGCACGGTGGCCGAAGGTCCTCTTGTGACGCAGAAGGTTGCAGGTTTGAGTCCTGTCTCGGGACAGTTTTTTATCTCTGCAGATATTTATTATGGTCGTTTTCTATGTATTAAATATTTTGTTAAGGTTATCACTTGTATGTACTGTCTACTCACCAGTGGTACTGTCTACTCACCAGTGGTACTGTCTACTTACCAGTGGTACTGTCTAACACCAGCTGGTGGCCGCCGCGCGGGCCCGGCTTGCCGCAACACCCGTCGGGTCCACATTCAGACATTTCGACGTCACCGCTGCAGTTCTCTACGGGGCCTTCCTGAAATAACATGGTTATAGGAATTATTTTTTACATAGCATAGCGTATATAAGCCGTGTGGTGCCGGCATAGAATTTCACCACCCCAACTCTTCCCGTGGGTGTCGTAAGAGGCGACTAAGGGAAACACACCGGGGGGCGGGCAGCAGCGCATCTGCAGAACAACTACACCGAACTGCGATCCCCAACCCGCATGCCCAGCGTGGGGATTATGGGCAATAACTCCCAAATAATGATGCCATCTATGGCGCTCATTACTTAGGGAGGCATATGTCCAGCAGTGGACTATCATAGGCTGGTGATGATGATGTTGATGAGGAATTATTTTTTACGGCCTCCACTTGCGAGGAGCACGGGGTTAACTGACGCCAGACCGACACAGTAGACAAGTACTTACAGTGGGTACATCTCTGTCCACGGAGTGCAAGTCATGTGGGAGCAGCCTCGCGCCGGGCGGGGGCCGCATCGCGGGGGCCGACAGCTTGGCCTCCACTTGCGAGGAGCACGGGGTTATCTGGCGCCAGACCGGCGTGTACGCCTGCCAGGATAGGTACCAGTCCAGTTCTCCTTCTGCGGGTTCATGTTAATGATTAGAAGAATAAAGAAGAATAATTTATTTGCACTAACAGGCTTACAGTGGTCAGCTATAAACAAAATATAAATCAAAAAACATGTATTCAAATAATAGATAATTTTGATTATAATCATAGTGCGTATGGCTTGCACTCGAGGTAAATTTTAAGAGATTAAATAAAATCCCAAAAAATTCGATACGACCTCCGTGGCGCTGTGGGGAAAGGACGACAGAACAGGAGGTTGCGGATTCGATTCCCGTCTCAGGGAGTACGACCCAATATTTGTACGATCTGCGAATATTTGTTCAGGGTGTTGTGGTTGTTTTCTATGTATAATAAAAAATATCTGTTTATGTACTTGTATATTATTATGTATATCAGTTATCTATTACGTACCCATAACACAAGCTCTGCTTAGCTTGGGGCTAGATAATGCTGTGTGAATTGTCCAGCATTATTCTTATTATTATCATCTAATCACAGCGAAGTTGTTGCGCACTCGTAGTGAGCTTTGCGCACATGAGCGAGCTTGATACGTAATCGCGTCACTTTGAACTCACTGCTATGGTGATAAGGCCCTAATCTAGGTAAATCTCGGCGCATTTTTCTTTCATTATTAGCAATATACAATTACTATATTTAGATATCGTATTGCGTCTTTTGGGCAAATATAAAGACTAAGACGGTCTAAGAATAAGATCCTCAGTTATATGGCTAATAAGATCTGTAGCCCTAGATACAGGTTCTGGTTCTCTGTGAACCAGAGTGGGAACCGTAAGTAATTAAACATGTATGTATTTTAATTTAAATTTGTATTTTAATAACCTATGGGTTTCTCTTGACTCAGCGTTGTTGTTTTTATAGATTTTTTATATTGCACCACAGTATTAAATTACTTAATTTCACAGACACCCGTGCGCACTAACAATTGCGGGTTTAAATGATTTATAAATATAAATACAGACCAGCCGCAGCCTCTGTAAATATCTGCTCCGTAAGTTCATAGTCTCCCTTCTCCACCAGAGCATTCCATAGTCGAGACTGTACGGGTCCCTCGAGTTGTATGCCGCTTTCCCGCGAGAGCGCCTCAAACGCATCCTTGTAGCGGCGCCGCCGTAGGTGCTTTAGTAGTATACGGACTGCTTCTTCTTCTTTACGCTGTGGAGATAAACTGTATTTAAAAAAAGCCAGCCATGTACAAGTTTAGGCAAATGATGATGAAAAACTTGTTTTTGAAAGATCTTGCAAATATATGATGGTATGATTAAAACGGTGTGCTATGGACGAAGGGCTGACTGAGACATAAAGGCTGCTATTTCTGTTCCCGCAGCAAGACAAATTTTTGTCTGCTTTCAGGGATGGGCGTGTCTGGCAGGAAAAACTACATGTATGTGTTTATACATGATATATATTGTAATATGTATTGACTTATATTAAGCAAGATATTTAATTTGTGGGCTGATATGTAATGAAGTTGGCGTTTTTTATTATTTATATCTTAATGTGTCAAAGTTAAGATAGCTTACTAAATTGATAGTCTCCAAGGCTTGATTGATCAAATCCTCCTGGTTCATTCCCATAAGTTCCACAAACCAGATGGAATAGTTGTAGGCTGGACCCCAAGACTGCAGAGGCACTATCTTTAAGAAGGTTACAGGTAAGTACAGACCATCTTGTGTCTTGTGACGTAGCTTGAATGTTTCAGCTTCCGCATCATTTTTTAGCCCTCTGTAAATTAATTTTATCTTATAGCCTATTTGCGCTGCCTCTTTCCCATTTCTTATTTGATAATAATGGAGGTAGGCGGCGATCTTAGGATAATATAACGTATAGTTTTTAAATTTAACAAGTTTTAGAGCTTATTTGTAAGGCGTGAAGCTCCCAGGATGATTCTGTGATTATAATTCAAGATCAAAATATGGAAACTCGCTTACTATATCATAGTAAACAGTCTATTGACTCTGTAGGGAGTGCCTGAAGGGTATTAGAAAGATTTCAGTTAAGAAGATAAGGTTTTAAATACACTTACAAGACAGATGTTTGCTATACTAAAATACTTTATGTAATTATTAATGTGTTTAAGTAGTGCACTATACTAGTAAAATTTTATTATCATATGTGTGTATGTATGTGTGTAAAGATGTAAATAAACACTTTTATCTAGGTATTAGGACTTTTACAAGGGAACTCGCGGCTGGCACTGCCGTCTATTCTTGACTCAAAATCAAAGAACATCCAATCTCCTTGTGACCATATAACGTAGGGGAGATAAAACAAATTACTTGAAATAAATACCTAATAAAAAATCGTTTTCTATTTTGTCGACTTTTTTCTTAATTATGCCTCTTTTAGGTTTTAAAAGAGGCAAAATTTTCATACTTAACCTCAAAACTTATAGGTTCTTTTCTCTGTGAGATGGTTTCTTCAGAAGTTTATGGAGTAATGTTAATTTGATTAACTAAATCTCTTGATAAAAGTTTTTAGAACTCACCCTTGCAAAATAACCGACAAATTCCCTTCTTCTGTTCCACCAAGTACTTGGAACTTCCTGAGATTACTGACATGAGATTTTATGTACTTTCCGAACGTTATAGTTTCTACAATTGCTGGGGATTTCAGCTTCAAGATAAGGTACTGATTTGGTGTCGGATTGTCGGTAAACCAGCGTGAAAAACCATCGCTCGGGGAGTCTTTTAAAATGCACCTGAAATATTATATATTATTAATTAATGTCTGATATTTTCATCGGTATTATATGAAGATAATAATGCTTAATAAATACAAGAATTTCACTATGTTATTGATATGTAGGAGCTTCTATAATCGTGTTACGATTCAAAATGTGCGGTTTTCTATCTGTGTGTGTTATACGTACTGTGGCATGTAATTCATTGAATAACTTGAAAATTTATGTATCGTATAATCAAGTCTAACAGTTTCATGATTATCATCCATTTTTATAGGCGATTTTTAGTAAAAACAACAATAATTTGAAGAATATCGCTTATTTTCTTGTTTATTTTTCAGCGTACTTTTCTTCTGGCGGGAACTATTCTCACGGTCTTAGTCCCAGCCGGTCCGGTCCGGAAAGATAAACGAGCTATTTCATCGTGTAGTGTTATTAGATTTGAGCGTGGAATGGAACCCTTTGTTAGGATAAATTATTGAGGTGAGGGAAGTTACACAGTGAGTCGTCTAAGGAGTTTGATCTATTAATCAAAGTACCTAGTTTTAATCACATTAAGAATGGGTCCTATTCGTATTGCGCTAAAACTATTGATTTTAGGCTTAGGAGTTATGTCAGAGGTTGCAAAGTGTCCTAATCAACCAAATTTATTACTCAATAAAATAATTCCTAGTTTAGAAGATAAAACTAAAACAAAAGGAGATGCTGGCAAAATATGTGTCATAGGAGGATCCATTGAATATACAGGGGCACCATATTTTGCGGCAATAACTGCACTAAAGGTAAGCCACCTACCAATTAATATACTTAGCTACATAAGTCGCTAACTTATACCTAATGCGTGTTGGCTATGAATAATTTTGTACCTATTTAATAATACGTAGGTACCTACTCACCTAGGTAGGTAGGTAGTCAATATTAAGATCCTTTACAAGCCCTCAGCTCTGAACACAAAAACAAAACAAAGTACGTTTCTACTTTGTTTTGTTTTTGTGTTGTAGATACGTAAAAGGTCACAATAACATAGACAGAGCGTCTTCTTGTATAGGTACTGTTAAAAAAAAAGTAAATAACTAGGCAGTGAGGTACCTACATTTAATTTGACCTTTCAATGCCTTTACCAGTTAGCGGGGCGGATAATACCTACCTACCTACCTACTCGAAATATTTTATAGAAACCAGGTACACATAATAAGTTCTATGAATCGGTATTAGGTACCTATATTAAAATTTTTGCCTTTTCTTCGCTAATTTTATTCTTCGGTAGTCCTATAACACATATCTACATAGAGGGAAGACATAAAAATAGATTCACCTACGGATATTTTGTGATAATTTTCTTGGGTTACTTGTGTAAATAAATATTTATCTTTTAACTTCGTTTCATCATAATGGTTGACTTCGGTTATTTTATTGCAGACTGGAGCGGATCTCGCCTACGTCATCACCACTGAAAGTGCTGCACCAGTAATCAAGAGCTATAGCCCGGACCTTATTGTTTATCCCTATCTTAAAATGGAATCTTTGTCCAAAATAACAGATCTACTAAAAAAGATGGACGTCTTAGTCATAGGACCAGGATTAGGAAGGGAAGATGAAACCCTTGATTTAATTGGTAATATAATCAAAGCATGTAAACAACTGAATAAGCCCTTAGTTATAGACGCTGATGGTTTATACGTTATATCAAAAAATCCTTTGCTTATTAAAGATTATCCAGGACCTGGAATAATTTTAACGCCAAATCATCATGAAGCTCGTAAGCTGATGGAATCTGTTTCCAAAGAATTCCCAGGTAGCACTTGGCGTAATTGGGGTGAATTTGTATCTGTCTTAATAAAGGGTGAAACAGACAAATTTTATTCAGGCCAACCTGGTTATGATTGGTCTGATTCTCGGGCGGGTTCTGGGCGGCGTATAGCGGGACAAGGAGATATTTTGTCAGGTTCTTTAGGAACTTTTTATAACTGGGCTTTGAAACAAAAAGTATGTGAAACTGACCACCAGATACAACTGGCCCAAAGTTTAGCAGCTTTTGCAGCTGCTAAACTCACAAGAACGTGCAATTCTTTCAGTTTTGCGATACATGGACGCAGCATGTTGGCTTCAGATATGATTCATCAAATTCATAGTTCATTTGATCATGTTTTTGCTCATTGACGTGTATAGGCCTCCTTTATAATTATAAGGACCTATCTATTTTTATGTACCTACCTACGCGTTTATCAAAATTAAAATATTTGGGAGTAGGTAGGCACCTACCTATAAATAATGGTTTCATATGGGTTTCATTATTTGATCTCGTTATTTCGTATCAAAACTATAGGTAGGTTATCTGTTTTAGTTATTTGTTAGAAATAAGTACGTTAATTAATATATTATAATGTGTGATTGATTGTTATCCCTAAGAAACAATATTTAAAATAAAACTTATATTTTTACACAAACAAACACGTTGGGTTACATTATTAAAGTTTTCATACAAAATCTCTACTTTTTATAAGTGCATCCGGAGCACTTTTTGATATTGACTTTCTTCCCGCACCCCTGTTATGATTTGTTAGCAGGTGTGAGTTGCTAATGCTAGTGGTCTAAGACAAAAAGATCATTAACAAAACTTAGATTGGGATTGAGCCTTAGACCCGACCGAAAAACTACGCAGCATCTTAATCTACCTAAGCTAGTCCACCGTTGGACATAATAAATGAATAAAATAACTTCTTATTAGTAGTAGATATCTTGTCCACGTCATGTATCAGCATAGTTACTAATCGACAATAGATCATCCAACTACAAAGTGTTCCACGCATTCAGTGGCAATTTCCCTTAGGTAGTCAACTTTAAGTACAGACACAATGGTTGTTATATGCTAGTTCTTAGGCCTATAAACGAACTTAGGAGTCATTTGACCTGTGCAATACTAGAATTGTAGACACGAAAGGCCATAAAATATGAAGAGATAAAAATAAAAATAGTAAGGTATAAAATCACTACTAAGCCTAGAAAAAGAAGCCATCTACGCTTCGAGTACCTACCTACCTATTAGACCCTAAAAAAAATACCTACACTCAAAGCATGTAAGTGGGTCACTATAATGCACGACTGTACTCTAAACAGCCTTATAATGTACACCTCTATAATCCGTGTCAAATAGGGTTCCAATTATGTTGATGTGCCTTATAGTTCCGTGCATTATCATTCCATAAAAGCTTGACACGTGTCAATAATGCACTGCTAGTATTATACGGCACAATACTAAACACTATTATAATTGGAATCCGCAGAACAGATTATTAGGATGTCAATTATTTGGCCGTACAAATCGGGCCGCTCATTATTTACACGAGACAAATTTCAGAGCCAATTTTCTGACACCACCATGCTTCTCATTGGCCCAGAATTTGTCTCCTCATTGGTCGAAAAGTCGGCAGTCATGCTTCCTTTGTATTGTTCCAGTTTAAACATTTATATAAAAAAGTTGCCACTATAAAAAATGTTTTAACGAAGGTTCTGTCATGTCGAAAATTAGTTCGTTCGTTCAGACCATGGACTAAGTAAATCCATAGACTGACAATTCTCATACTCAGTCATCTCATCACATCAATTACTAGTTAGTTGAAATAGCACGAGATGGCGCCACGTGTACAATTCGTTAAAAATAACCAATCTCCACGTTTATTTTACAACAATAGCCTCTTAGATCTCACCCTTGCACTATTTCAAGATCTATGCCAATGGTTTAAATAATAAATAAATTATGTCAATTGCTACGTCAGTATCAGTATTTCCGTACGATAAAAAAAATTACCAAATATTGGGTAAATAATGTTTTTATATTATCTTTTTTTACGCAAATGAATAGACATCATCATCATCAGCCTATGTTAGTCCACTGTTGGACATAGGCCTCCCCTAATGAGCGCCATAGCGCCCTGTCTTCGGCTTGTCGCATCCAGCATCTGCCAGCAGTCTTTCGCAGATCGTCATCCCACCTGGCCGGAGGGCGTCCTACACTACGTTTACCAAGTCGCGGTCTCCACTCAAGAACACGTTTACTCCAGCGGTTATCGGTTCTTCGCGATATATGGCCGGCCCACTGCCACTTCAGTTTGCTAATTCTCTGAGCTATGTCGATGACTTTAGTTCTCTGTCGGATGTTTTCGTTACGAATCCTATCCTTCAGAGAAACTCCGAGCATAGCTCTTTCCATAGCTCGCTGAGCGACTTTGAACTGGTGGACCAACCCTATCGTGAGTGTCCACGTCTCAGCTCCGTAGGTCATAACTGGTAAAACGCACTGATTAAAAACTTTCGTTTTTAAACATTGCGGTATGGATGACGAGAAGACTCGACGTAGTTTTCCGAACGCTGCCCAGCCTAGCTGGATCCTCCTCTTGGCTTCCTTCTCGAAATTGTTTTTACCCAACTGCAAAATCTGCCCGAGGTAAGTGTACTCAGAAACAATTTCGAGGAGGTGGCCATGTACGATCACCGGTCTTGGATCAATGTGGCCATTGATCATGACTTTGGTTTTCTCCAAATTCATGCCAAGACCGATACATCGGGAGGCTGAAGCTAGACTGTCCAGCATCCGGTTCAGCTCCTCTAGCGACTCCGCCATTAAGACTATGTCATCAGCGAATCGTAGGTGTGAGATGTACTCGCCGTTTATGTTGATGCCCTTGTCTTTCCAGTCCAGCGTCTTAAACATATCTTCCAACGCGCTCGTGAACAGTTTCGGGGATATGACATCCCCCTGCCTCACTCCTCTGCGCAGTTGGATTCGTTTAGTCTGCTGGTCCTGTACTCGGACATTCATAGTGGCGGCTTCGTAAAGACATCTCAGCACCTCGATATAACGATAGTCTACTTGGCATCGCTGTAAGGATTGTAGAACAGCCCAGGTTTCAACGGAGTCAAAGGCCTTCTCATAGTCCACAAAAGCCAGACACAGGGGCTGATTATACTCTTCGGACTTCTGTATAATCTGCCTCACTGTGTGAATGTGGTCTATGGTACCATATCCTCCGCGAAACCCAGCCTGCTCCGGTGGCTGAAACTCGTCGAGTCTCCTGGCGAGACGGTTCGATATAACTCGTGAGAAAAGCTTATAGACGTGACTTAGGAGCGAGATGGGTCTATAATTTTTAAGAAGGGTTTTATCTCCCTTCTTAAAAAAGAGCACCACCAAACTCCCACTCCACGCCTTTGGAGTTCTCCCACTGTGGAGGACGGCGTTGTAGAGGCTCTGTAACTCCTGTATAACAGGGTATCCTCCAGCTTTCAAAAGCTCTGATGTTATTCCGTCCTCCCCGGGGGCTTTTCCATTTTTAAGCTGCCTCAGAGCTAACACGATCTCGTCTTGACTGATGTCTGGCAGTTCGTCGGTATAGTGGCGTATCAAGGTGGCTCTAGAATCGTGGTCGTCTCGTTGGGAACGGGGAGCATGTGCAGCGTATAAACGGCCATAAAAGTCCTCTATCTCGGCCGATATCTCCGGCTTCGACAATACGGTCCTTCCGTCGTGCGTTGAAAGCTTCGTCAGGTGGCTCCTTCCAAGCTGCTGAGTGAATACTTTGGACCCTCGGTTTCGCTCTATCGCCTCTTCGATGAGGCGTGTATTAGAGCTCCGAAGGTCGCGTCGTACCATCTTCGCAATTCGCTTGTTCAGGTCTGACCTCTCTGACGAAGTCGCTTGGGTGGTTTCCCGTCTTTTTGTCATCAGCCGAAGAGTCTCATCCGAGAGTTTGGACTTCTTACCAGTACGCTGCTTTTTGCAAAACTTGATGCCCTCGTCCCTCAGCGTTTCTACCAGATTGTGTAGGGTCTCGTCAGCGTCATCAGTGGGTTCCAAGGCAGCGAATCTATCCCCGAGAAGCTGCTGAAACTTCTCGGTGCCCGTCATGATTTGGATTGGGTTCGGTCGGAGCGTGGACTTCATCAGACGGTTTCTTTCAAGCTTCAAATTTATATTCAGAGAGCCTCGAAGGAGTCGGTGATCAGATCCGGTATTGAACCTGTTGATCACTGAGACATCTCTGAATATATGCTTGCTATCCGTCATGATGAAGTCGATCTCATTTTTTGTCACAGAATCGGGACTCCGCCATGTCCACTTCCTTTGGGGCTGTTTCTTGAAGAAAGAATTCATTAAGAACAACCCCTCCTTCTCAAGGAAGTTGACAAGCATTTGTCCCCTGTGATTTCGAACACCAAAACCATGCGGGCCTATTCGGGATTCGTCGCCAGTCTGGGTTCCCACCTTGCCGTTGAAGTCCCCCATAACAACGTTGAAGTGAGCCTTGGTGGTGTGATGTAAGGCTTTGGATATGTCTTCGTACATATCCTCCACTTCATCATCCGAGTGTGCCGAGGTCGGTGCGTAGACCTGAATGACCTTCAAGCTGTAGCGCTTAGACAGCCGAAGGATCAGGTACGCTACCCTGGTCGACACACTGGAGATTTCTTCGACGTTGTTAGAGAGGGCCTTATTGACGAGGAAACCTACGCCACCCTGGGATGTTTTATCACCCTCGCGAAAGTAGAGAAGATGGCCCGAGTCTAGGGTTACGGTGTCCTCCCCCTCTCTACGGACTTCACATAACCCTAGAACATGCCATTTAATGTTCTCTAACTCCACTTCCAACTGCGCTAGATGGTGATCAAGCCTCAGAGTGCGTCCGTTAAACGTTGCCAGGGTCAGTGTGTGTGGTGAATGGTAGCCTGGGGTAGCCCGGAGATTCTTCGCACCCCCTGCCCCGCCGTTACCATGGCCGCTACCATGGCCAGGAATAGCGAGGCGGCCGGGAACTGGGGGCCATTTTTTGGCGGTTTTTATCATTAAGGGGTTGTTGCCCATAATCCCCACGCTGGGCATGCGGGTTGGGGATCGCAGTTCAGTGGAGTAGTTCTGCAGAGGGCGCTGCTGCCCGCCCCCCGGTGTGTTTCCCTTAGTCGCCTCTTACGACACCCACGGGAAGAGTTGGGGTGGTGAAATTCTACGCCGGCACCACACGGCGAACGAAATGAATGAATAGACATAATTTATATATTTTATTAACTCTATGCATAATTATGCTGAAAGCATATTTGTAGAAAGAAAGAAACAATTTGTCCTCAACATTTTCTTAAATTTTAACCAATTCGAGGTGAAAATAATTACCTACCTACCTGCAAGCAACCTACAAAGCAATAAGTAAAAATTTAACGTTCCCAAAAATTTACAACGAGGATCGACACAACAAAGATACATAACTTATATGATAAAAATGTAATTAATACATTTCTACTTTAGGTTGGTGTGTACTTTTTTATGTCGTTTGTGTACACACTGCAAACAGTAATGTTGCAAAATAAATTATTTTCGCATCTTCTATCCAATAAACGCGCGTTATCTTGTAAACGATTGTCACGCCATCTTTCATAATTCTTCGAAGACAAGCCTAGAACGATTCTCTAAATATTATAACAAATTTTTAAATATGAAAATGAAAGCCTTAATACGTTATTGAAAAAAACTATAAAAGATTTTTTGTGATTCACGAATGACTCCTATACTTGGTTTAATCATAACAAAGATCTATAATTAACTACCTATTTAATTGTTTAACAATTTTCAGGTTATTGATCAACGCCATCTGGAATAAGACAGAATTTCAAGCTTTTTCGGAGGAACGCAAGTTTGTATGGGATTGATAGGCTATGGTTCAGACTAAAAAGATGGCGCTTTTAGTATGGTATGATAATGGCATAGACTCTCCTACATAGGTCGATAAGGCTTAATTATGTAGATACACCACAACTAGAACCTTCGTTCTTCAGCGAGAAACCCTGCATGCGGTATATTGAGTTAAGAAAATTAGCTTGGATGATGTTGTCAGGGTCAGACTGGGCCAAAAAGGAGCTCAAACTTAGGATGTAGGTAAGGAAAAATGAGGACCCGTACAGTTTTTTGTTATGAATGCAGTTTTATAGACATTGAAAAACTAAGACATAAAGTGTAGAAATTTTTGTTCTACGACCAAAACTGACAAAGTTATGAGCAAAATACCTAGCGAGGCTCACTGACCGCATGAACGCAAGCGATGACGTCACAAACCCCAAGCGCTTGCCGCCGAACCACTGCGCCATGCGTCTTATTTTGTTCGCGATACTCCTCCAACTAGGAGCGTAACTTCACCAGTTTATACCAAATCGATAAATAAGTGATTTGATTTGTTTAATAGTAAAAGTTTATTATAATAATATAACAAAATGAGTGGTAGAAATACTACTTCGGTATCGTTTTTTCGATCTACTTTAGGTTAACCTTCATGTTATTTGATTATCTTAGTAATCATTTCACACTGACGACCACTGTGGCGCGGTCTCTGCTAGGAGTAATATTATTCTTTAGGCGCGGTGGGCGAAGCTCCGCCTGCGACGCAGGAGGTTGCGGGTTCGATTACCGCCTCGGGACAAATATTTGTACGTTCTGGTTGTTTTCTATGTGGATTGTCCAGCATTCTGTATTTATATTTATTTGTTTAAACTGAAATTCGTGGTTGGAAAGTTCGAAGGTAAAAAATCTTATTTTCAACCTAATCAGAAAAGCAGGATAATAAGTAGGTAGTACCTACCTACCTGGACTCTACCTGGACTAGCCTATATTAAATATTTAAAGTTTTAGGTTAGTCAGCCAGGGCAGTGTGTGTGTTTGTTGTTGTAACCCTACCTACCTACGCCGTTATTTTCAACATTGTTATGTAGATATGTATGTACAAACTTAATTGTTTCTTCATGACAGTACATTTTTTGCGACTTTTGAATGAATTGAAGTATTAGTATTATTTCGGTACTACACAGTACCTACTTATAATTCTACATTATTTTCACGTAAAAACCACAAAAGACCCGCCCAGATCGAGTGAACTTTAATAAATGAATGGTGGAGAGCGCGCGCTCGGGCGGAATGGGGTTCGTGACGTCACCACGGTCTATACGACCGCCCCGCGGTTGGCTTTTACAAAATGTTTTGTACCTTCGCAACCAATGGACCGATTTCAATGATTTAAAAAGTATCGTACCTAAACGAGTAAAAGGAACACCATTATATACATAACTAGAGGGTATATGTGCCCGAGCTGCAAGCAGCTCGGGGGTTGTGCTTCGCCTTAGGCGGCCTTATCGTCGTAGGAGTTGTAACTTTTCATAACCTAAAACGTCTTTGATTTGATGGAAATCGATATCCATGTGTAAAATCTGCGATAGTAAACTGTCAGCCATCTTGGATTTGAAAATAGACATCTTTTTCGTAATCTACGTGTTTGATTTAGTCGAAAACGATACCCATATATTTGGGTGTTTGGTCACACAGCAAGGCTCGCTTCGCTCGCCTTGCAGTGTGACAGTTGTCGAATTGCGGTTCGCTTCGCTCACCGCAATCCGACCCACCTCTTAAAAGAGAGTGGGGGTCACAGCACGGCTCGCTTCGCTCGCCGTGCTGTTCCCCGTAGTCGCATTGCAGCTCGCTTCGCTCGCCGCAATGCTCCACGCCTGCTGGAAGAGGGGGATCACAGCACGGCTCGCTTCGCTCGCCGTGCTGTTCCCCGTAGTCGCATTGCAGCTCGCTTCGCTCGCCGCAATGCTCCACGCCTGCTGGAAAAGGGGGATGACAGCACGGCTCGCTTCGCTCGCCATGCTGTTCCCCTTAGTCGCATTGCAGCTCGCTTCGCTCGCCGCAATGCTCCCCGTCTGCTGGAAGAGGATGGTCGTGGTAGGTCACAGCACGGCTCGCTTCGCTCGCCGTGCTGTTCCCCGTAGTCGCATTGCAGCTCGCTTCGCTCGCCGCAATGCTCCACGGCTGCTCGAAGAGGGGGGTCACAGCACGGCTCGCTTCGCTCGCCATGCTGTTCCTCTTAGTCGCATTGCAGCTCGCTTCGCTCGCAGCAATGCTCCCCGCCTGCTGGAAGAGGATGGTCGTGGTAGGTCACAGCACGGCTCGCTTCGCTCGCCGTGCTGTTCCCCGTAGTCGCATTGCAGCTCGCTTCGCTCGCCGCAATGCTCCACGCCTGCTGGAAGAGGGGGTCACAGCACGGCTCGCTTCGCTCGCCATGCTGTTCCTCTTAGTCGCATTGCAGCTCGCTTCGCTCGCCGCAATGCTCCCAGCCTGCTGGAAGAGGATGGTCGTGGGAGGTCACAGCACGGCTCGCTTCGCTCGCCGTGCTGTTCCCCTTTCGCATTGCAGCTCGCTTCGCTCGCCGCAATGCTCCACGCCTGCTGGAAGAGGGGGGTCACAGCACGGCTCGCTTCGCTCGCCGTGCTGTTCGCCTTGGTCGCATTGCAGCTCGCTTCGCTCGCCGCAATGCTCCACCCGCTTGCTGGGAGGGTCATGAGGGGGTCGTGGGAGTCACAGCACGGCTCGCTTCGCTCGCCTTGCTGTTCCCCTTAGTCGCATTGCAGCTCGCTTCGCTCGCCGCAATGCTCCCCCGCCTCCTAGGAGAAGGGGTTTTTGGGGGGTCGTAGGGGTTCATGGGGAGTCGCAGCACAGCTCGCTTCGCTCGCCGTGCTGTTCCCCGTAGTCGCATTGCAGCTCGCTTCGCTCGCCGCAATGCTCCACCCGAAAAAAAAGGTCAAAATTTGGCCAATTTTCGGTTTTTTATATAAAAAGGGGGTCTAAGGGGTCATAGGGTTCAAACTGTTTTTGGCGTTCAAAATGACTTTTTCTCCTCTACATGACTGTGAAAAAATTTTTCTTCTAGGTCGACCCGTTTGGGAGATACAAAAAGGGGGGGTGAAAATTGGCATGGAGGGGGGGGTGATTTTTTTTATTTTTAAACACGAGAAGAAACCCTCTATACGACCCCGCAATCCAAATTTTTCTATAACGACTCTTTCCGGTAGCAACTTCAAAAGGGGGGGTCATGGGGCAAAGGGGGGGGGGGAATTTTTACCCGCCTTTGAACCATTTGACCCCCTCTATACAACCCCACAAAAATGAACATTCAGTATGGCTCTGTTTGGGAGCCCCCCTAAAGGGGGGGGGAGAAGGGGGGGCAAATTTGGAAAAGTCGGAATTTTCCCTAGGTCCCCCCGACACCTAGTATATGATTCTGTAAAAAAAACCATACCTCCCCCTCCACCATCAAGGAGAACAATTATGTCAGTCAGTGAGTGGTTTTTAAGCTTTATATAATATAACTAGAGTGCATATGTGCCCGAGCTGCAAGCAGCTCGGGGGTTGTGCTTTGCCTTAGGCGGCCTTATTGTCGTAGGAGTTGCTACTTTTCATAACCTTAAACGTCTTTGATTTGATGGAAATCGGTACCCATGTGTAAAATCTGCGATAGTAAACTGTCAGCCATCTTGGATTTGAAAATAGACATCTTTTTCGTAATCTACGTGTTTGATTTAGTCGAAAACGATACCCATATATTTGGGTGTTTGGTCACACAGCAAGGCTCGCTTCGCTCGCCTTGCAGTGTGACAGTTGTCGAATTGCGGTTCGCTTCGCTCACCGCAATCCGACCCACCTCTTAAAAGAGAGTGGGGTCACAGCACGGCTCGCTTCGCTCGCCGTGCTGTTCCCCTTGGTCGCATTGCAGCTCGCTTCGCTCGCCGCAATGCTCCCCGCCTGCTGGAAGAGGGTGGTGGTCAAAGCACGGCTCGCTTCGCTCGCCGTGCTGTTCCCCGTAGTCGCATTGCAGCTCGCTTCGCTCGCCGCAATGCTCCCCGCCTGCTGGAAGAGGATGGTCGTGGTAGGTCACAGCACGGCTCGCTTCGCTCGCCGTGCTGTTCCCCGTAGTCGCAGTTCGCTTCGCTCACCGCAATCCGACCCACCTCTTAAAAGAGAGTGGGGTCACAGCACGGCTCGCTTCGCTCGCCGTGCTGTTCCCCTTGGTCGCATTGCAGCTCGCTTCGCTCGCCGCAATGCTCCCCGCCTGCTGGAAGAGGGTGGTGGTCAAAGCACGGCTCGCTTCGCTCGCCGTGCTGTTCCCCGTAGTCGCATTGCAGCTCGCTTCGCTCGCCGCAATGCTCCCCGCCTGCTGGAAGAGGATGGTCGTGGTAGGTCACAGCACGGCTCGCTTCGCTCGCCGTGCTGTTCCCCGTAGTCGCATTGCAGCTCGCTTCGCTCGCCGCAATGCTCCACGCCTGCTGGAAGAGGGGGATCACAGCAAGGCTCGCTTCGCTCGCCTTGCAGTGTGACAGTTGTCAAATTCTTACGACCACCATTCTTCGACCCACCTCTTAAAAGAGAGTGGGGGTTACAGCACGGCTCGCTTCGCTCGCCGTGCTGTTCCCCTTGGTCTCCCCGCCTGCTGGAAGAGGGTGGTGGTCAAAGCACGGCTCGCTTCGCTCGCCGTGCTGTTCCCCGTAGTCGCATTGCAGCTCGCTTCGCTCGCCGCAATGCTCCCCGCCTGCTGGAAGAGGATGGTCGTGGTAGGTCACAGCACGGCTCGCTTCGCTCGCCGTGCTGTTCCCCGTAGTCGCATTGCAGCTCGCTTCGCTCGCCTCAATGCTCCACGCCTGCTGGAAGAGGGGGGTCACAGCACGGCTCGCTTCGCTCGCCATGCTGTTCCTCTTAGTCGCATTGCAGCTCGCTTCGCTCGCCGCAATGCTCCATCCGCTTGCTGGAGGGGTCATGAGGGGGTCGTGGGGGTCACAGCACGGCTCGCTTCGCTCGCCTTGCTGTTCCCCTTAGTCGCATTGCAGCTCGCTTCGCTCGCCGCAATGCTCCCCCGCCTCCTGTGAGAGGGGGTTATTGGGGGGTCGTAGGGGGTCATGAGGGGTCACAGCACAGCTCGCTTCGCTCGCCGTGCTGTTCCCCGTAATCGCATTGCAGCTCGCTTCGCTCGCCGCAATGCTCCCCCGCCTCCTGTGAGAGGGGGTTTTTGGGGGGTCGTAGGGGGTCATGGGGGGTCACAGCACAGCTCGCTTCGCTCGCCGTGCAGTTCCCCGTAGTCGCATTGCAGCTCGCTTCGCTCGCCGCAATGCTCCACCCGAAAAAAAAGGTCAAAATTTGGCCAATTTTCGGTTTTTTATTAAAAAAGGGGGTCTGGGGGGTCAGGGGGGTCAAACTTTTTTTGGCGTTCAAAATGACTTTTTCTCCTCTACATGACTGTGAAAAAAATTTTCTTCTAGGTCGATCCGTTTGGGAGATACAAAAAGGGGGGGTGAAAATGTGGGTGGAGGGGGGGTGATTTTTTTTATTTTTTAACACGAGAAGAAACCCTCTATACGACCCCGCAATCCAAATTTTTCTATAACGACTCTTTCCGGTAGCAACTTCAAAAGGGGGGGTCTAGGGGCAAAGGGGGGGGGGAATTTTTACTTGCCTTAAAACCATTTGACCCCCTCTATACAACCCCACAAAAAAGAACATTCAGTATGGCTCTGTTCGGGAGCCCCCTAAAGGGGGGGGAGAAGGGGGGGCAAATTTGGAAAAGTCGGAATTTTCCCTAGGTCCCCCCGACACCTAGTATATGATTCTGTAAAAAAAACCATACCTCCCCCTCCACCATCAAGGAGAACAATTATGTCAGTCAGTGAGTGGTTTTTAAGCTTTATATAATATAACTAGAGGGTATATGTGCCCGAGCTGCAAGCAGCTCGGGGGTTGTGCTTCGCCTTAGGCGGCCTTATCGTCGTAGGAGTTGTAACTTTTCATAACCTAAAACGTCTTTGATTTGATGGAAATCGATATCCATGTGTAAAATCTGCGATAGTAAACTGTCAGCCATCTTGGATTTGAAAATGGACATCTTTTTCGTAATCTACGTGTTTGATTTAGTCGAAAACGATACCCATAATGTAGGGGTGTTGGGTCACACAGTTGTCGAATTGCGGTTCGCTTCGCTCACCGCAATCCGACCCTCCTCATGGGGAGTCGTGGGGGTCACAGCACGGCTCGCTTCGCTCGCCGTGCTGTTCCCCGTAGTCGCATTGCAGCTCGCTTCGCTCGCCGCAATGCTCCCCGCCTGCTGGAAGAGGATGGTCGTGGGAGGTCACAGCACGGCAAGCAGCTCGGGGGGAGTGCTTCGCCATAGGCGGCCTTATCGCATTGGAGTTGTAACTTTTCATAACCTAAAACGTCTTTGATTTGATGGAAATCGGTACCCATGTGTAAAATCTGCGATGGTAAACTGTCAGCCATCTTGGATTTGAAAATGGACATCTTTTTCGTAATCTACGTGTTTGATTTAGTCGAAAACGATACCCATATAAGTGTGTGTTTGGTCACACAGCAAGGCTCGCTTCGCTCGCCTTGCAGTGTGACAGTTTTCGAATTGCGGTTCGCTTCGCTCACCGCAATCCGACCTTCCTCATGGGGAGTCGTGGGGGTCACAGCACGGCTCGCTTCGCTCGCCGTGCTGTTCCCCGTAGTCGCATTGCAGCTCGCTTCGCTCGCCGCAATGCTCCACACCTGCTGGAAGAGGGGGGTGACAGTTGTCGAATTGCGGTTCGCTTCGCTCACCGCAATCCGACCCTCCTCATGGGGAGTCGTGGGGGTCACAGCACGGCTCGCTTCGCTCGCCGTGCTGTTCCCCGTAGTCGCATTGCAGCTCGCTTCGCTCGCCGCAATGCTCCCCGCCTGTTGGAAGAGGATGGTCGTGGGAGGTCACAGCACGGCTCGCTTCGCTCGCCGTGCTGTTCCCCGTAGTCGCATTGCAGCTCGCTTCGCTCGCCGCAATGCTCCACACCTGCTGGAAGAGGGGGGTGACAGTTGTCGAATTGCGGTTCGCTTCGCTCACCGCAATCCGACCCTCCTCATAGGGAGTCGTGGGGGTCACAGCACGGCTCGCTTCGCTCGCCGTGCTGTTCCCCTTAGTCGCATTGCAGCTCGCTTCGCTCGCCGCAATGCTCCACGCCTGCTGGAAGAGGGGGGTCACAGCACGGCTCGCTTCGCTCGCCATGCTGTTCCTCTTAGTCGCATTGCAGCTCGCTTCGCTCGCCGCAATGCTCCATCTGCTTGCTGGGGGGGTCATGAGGGGGTCACAGCACGGCTCGCTTCGCTCGCCTTGCTGTTCCCCTTAGTCGCATTGCAGCTCGCTTCGCTCGCCGCAATGCTCCCCCGCCTCCTAGGAGAGGGGGTTTTTGGGGGGTCGTAGGGGGTCATGGGGGGTCACAGCACAGCTCGCTACGCTCGCCGTGCTGTTCCCCGTAGTCGCATTGCAGCTCGCTTCGCTCGCCGCAATGCTCCACCCGAAAAAAAAGGTCAAAATT
>CAWVOY010000264.1:0-17846 GCA_963931895.1 Eupithecia pulchellata | reverse complement strand
CGCGCGCGGCCCGCCGCCTCCTCCTCGTGCTCGTCCTCGTCGTCATCGCCGCTGGGCTGCACGCTCAGCACGAGCACGTCGGTCGGCTGCGCGTCGGCCG
Organism: Eupithecia pulchellata; assembly: GCA_963931895.1. Taxonomy (NCBI): domain Eukaryota; kingdom Metazoa; phylum Arthropoda; class Insecta; order Lepidoptera; family Geometridae; genus Eupithecia; species Eupithecia pulchellata. The sequence continues at coordinate 17,746 of CAWVOY010000264.1, read as the reverse complement.
CCTCCGCGACGGCGCGCAGGAAGCCGCGGCGGTGGCGGAGCACGAAGTCCTCGGGCGACACCTCGCGGAAGCGCACGACAACGGCCCCGGCGAGCGCCTCGTCGGACACGAGCGCGACGGAGACGCGCACGGGCGCCGAGGCGAGGAACCGTCCGTCGGACACGGTCACGTTGAGCCGGTACTCGCCGACGTCGAGGGCGGGCGCGGCGCGCAACTCGCCGGTCGCGGGGTCGATCTCGAACAGCGCCTGCGGGTGCGGCGGCGCCAGCGCGTACGTGAGCGTGTCGTACGCGTCGCGGTCCACGGCGCGCACGCGGCCCACCAGCCCGCCCGGGAACTCGTCCAGGTACGAGTTGACGCGCACCTCGAGCGCGCTCACGACGGGCGGGTACAGCGACTGCTCCACGACGCGCACGCGCACCTGCGCGTCCGCGAACAGCGGCGGCGTGCCGTTGTCGAACACGCGCACCGTCAGCGTGTACCACTCCTTGATACGGTGGTTGAAGCGCCGCGCCGTGCGCAGGTAGCCGTCCTGTTCCAGGCGGAACGCACCCATCTCGTTGCCGGCCTGCAATACGATCACAATCCGTCAGTAAATTAACAACCTACAACCGACCCGAAATCGATAAATTTTGTAATAACAATGAAACAAGAAATGAGGTTTTATTACCTGGAAGTCGAATGTGAAGGGTTCAGCGTTGGGTGGCGCGTCTTTGTCCGTGACCTCGAACTTGAGTATAGCATGTCCAATGGCGCGATCCTCGCGCACCACGGCCGAGTAGTTGTCGTTGGCGAACTGAGGCGCGTTGTCGTTTGCGTCCAGCACCTCCACCTCTAGAGGCACCTCGGCCTCCAGCGCTGGGATGCCACGGTCCCGTGCGCGCACCGTGAGCGAGTAGCGAGCGGTGGTCTCTCGGTCGAGCGCCGCCGCCACGGATAACATGCCGGTGTCCGCGTCGATACTGAAGACCGCTCCCGGGTCGCCGCGCGCGATGCTGTACGTCAGCCGGCCGTTGGCACCGCCGTCCGCGTCCTCCGCCGACAGTTGAATCAGCACCGTACCCTTCGCTGCATCCTCCCGCACATGCGCCGAGTAAGAAGCCCGTGCGAACACGGGTGCGTTGTCGTTCGCATCTAGTACTGTCACATTGAGAGATGTCAAGTCACTGAGCGGCGGCCGCCCGCCGTCTACCGCCTGCACAGTCAAAAGATATGAACGCCGTCGCTCGTAGTCTAGCGGCCGCGCGACGGTCAACGCGCCCGAGGCACCATCGAGCACGAAATCGTCCTTATCATCCCCAGCGACCAACGCGTAGGTGACGTCAGCGTTGACGCCCGTGTCGCGTGACGTCGCGCGCACTCGGAGTAGCTCGGCTCCGGGCGCGGCTAGCTCGGAGATTGCGGCGCGGTAGGTTCGGAATTCAAACTCGGGTGGGTTGTCATTGACATCTGCGACGGTGAGACGTAGAGTGGTTGTCGCCTCGCGCGGCGGACGGCCGGCGTCGCGCGCCCGTATCACCGCTACGTGCTCGGCTTGCGTCTCGCGGTCCAACGCCGCGCGTAGGGTCACGATGCCGCTGTGCGCTGCTAGACTGAATGCGCCGCCGTCGCCGGTAGCCCATGAGTATATGACTGTGCGGTTTGGTCCGAGGTCGGGATCGTATGCGTGCACCTGCGGGGTACGAACAAAATCTGGGTTACGTTTTATGTTCTTATGCTGGGACCTCGTATAATAAGTCTGTGTCACCTTTTATTGACGGACATTATAATTAATCTAAATTTTACTATATTATTCTGTGTCTCAACACAATGGCCTATCCTTATCGCTAATTATTTAATGATTACGCGATTGTCTCGTGTTAGTGATTGCCTATTAGCGTAGGATATCACCACAGAATAACTATGTAGTACCAACATAAAGGATAAAACAAAGTTTACAAGTTTACCTTAGCAACCAGCGTGCCGAGATCTGCATCCTCCGGCAGCGTCACACTATACGTATCAGCGGAGAACTTCGGCGCATTATCATTTACATCCTCTAAAGCGACCTCGAGCTCAGACGCGCACTCCCAGTCAGCACGCGAGCGGTCTTGCGCATGCGCGGTTAGGGAATACCGAGACACGGTTTCACGATCCAATGCCGACGCGACGGTAACAACACCCGTGCTTCGGTCGATAGAGAAGTGATGCGCGTTGGACCCTGTTAGGTAGTAGCGTAGGCGTGCGTTCTCTGCTGAATCCGCGTCACGGGTTTCTAGCGTCATCACTGTTGTTGCAAAATCCGCGTCTTCGGGGAGTCGTACGCGGTAGCGGTGCCGCACGCAGTATGGCGGATTGTCTGCAATGGAATTCGATTTCGTCAGATTTTCAGTCATTAGTTTAAGGTTTATAATGTATTTTCTGACAAAATAAAATTTATTTGAATTTGAATCAATGAGTGGTTGAAAACTTTTATTATAAGTGTCTATACACGAGTGTAGACTCACTACTGATATACTACTATAGGGCCGGTATGTCTATAAATTATAAATAAATAATTTATTTGGGAAACTTAAAGCTTATATATAGGTAAGAATAGAATCTTTCACTGAAACAAATGCACCTAGAGACAGTTTCCCCTCATAGTCCTTTAAAGCATATGAAACACAATACTGAACAATCTACACAGCATAAAGTAGGCCCAAGCTAAGTAGAGCTTGTGTTATGGTGATGACAGATATAGGTACTTAATAAATTATTATGTATCAAAAATCTAAGTTTTGGACCACAATGAAATTCAGCGACACTCACCGTTGACATCTAGTACAGTGACAGTGACGCGTGTGTACGCTGTAAACTTCCCATCAGTAGCAGCCACAGTAAGCTCGTGACTCGATTCAGTTTCTCTATCAAGCGCGCGCGCTACGTAAAGCTCGCCCGAGGCACGAAGTTGGAAGCGAGCGCGAGGGTCACCGTCGGCTACGAAGAAAGAGAGAGGAGCTTGCGCGGCGTCCGCGTCTGCGAGTGTGAGGCGTACGGCTACTGTGCCCGGCGCTGCGTCCTCGCGCACCTGGGAATTACGTATTATAGAACAACTATCGAGCCTTTTTACTAAAGTGCTCACGTGGAAGAGGGCTGACTACTATATTTAAGTTTAAGAAAAAACCGGCCGTTTGAGAAGCTCAACGACAAGCTTCTCAAACGGCCGGTTTTTTCTTCATAAATTTTATGCATAAGAAATTATTATTTAAGTCTGATGTTAACTTATGAATCTAAGAACCAATATCGCTCATCAAACGGAATGACGAGATGGGATTTTCAACCAATGTGATTGGCGTATTGCGTTTGCGACAGAAGAAACCACTCACCTCGCACGTATACTGATCTCGCTCGAACGACGGTGGACAGTCGTTATAGTCCACAAGGCGCACCACTAACGTGCCACGGGCCGATCGCCTCGGAACGCCACCATCAGTCGCGAGCAAAGCAAGCCGATGTTCCGCGCGCGCCTCTCGGTCCAACTCGGTTAATGTCGTCACCCATCCCGTGAAAGGGTCTACTGCGAAGGCAGTGGATGGTTCTGCGCCTTCTTCGTCCGTCGCGAGAGAGTAGCGGACTTCGCCATTTGACCCCGCGTCCAAATCATCGGCCATTACTAGAAGCATACATACACACTTTGATTTTAAATAGTTAAACTTGCGTGGAAACGTTATTTAGCTAAGTTATAGCGCACTGAGGCTGGTACAAAGGAATAAAACAACAACGTTGGTAATAATAAGGTTTTCTGCGTAGTAGCTAAAATAACAAAACGTGGCGAGCGAAGCAAGTCGCACTGTTTAAAGCTCGTTAGCAAGCACAGAATATTCTCACGTAGCGTCTTTGTAGCCTACCCGATTTTCAGCAGAACCATGGGCACGTTCGTTAGGAAAAGCCATTACGATCACAATAGGCCAATCATGGCCGCAGCGATACAAAAGCCACCAAAAGCAAATATAGGAAAAGTCATAAGAGAGGCTACTTACGCCTGATGACAGAGGAGTGTGGCGGCGCGTTCTCAGCCAGGTGCACGACGTAGGGCTGCGAGTGGAAAGTGGGCGCGTGCTCGTTGACATCGAGCACGTGCAGTGACGTCACAAGCAGCACGCCCGGCGCAGGGGAACCGCTGCCCTCCGCTATCACTCCTGATCAAACAAACATTCTACTTGTAGGTGCTATAGGGAGGATATTTTATATAAGACATTCACTGCCTAGGGTTGGTGGCGCAAAGGGCTCTACTTCGGTGTGTGCGTCGTGCCTCGGATGATTTACGTGACCACGATATGTATACGTAAACGTAAAGACTTTATTTATTTAATAAAAGGAATAAAATGCTTTTCTGAATTAAAGTAGGCCTTTTTCTAAGGTTTATGACGTTGTCTGTTATAGAATTAGAATTCTATGATGGTGAGATATTAAGATATGACAGACACAGGACTCTTTTGCAGTACAATATACCTCAGATGTACAATGAGTTCGTACATACCTATAAAATAAACATGCCTATGATAAGATGTCATGCAATCTGTATGTATGCTAGAACTTAATTTCTTGATGACGATAATTGAAACTTAAATAAACCTCTAACTAAACTAACTACTATTATTTATGTTACTACTTACCGATGACGTGTTCGGATATCGTTTCCCGGTCCAGTCTACCAGCAAGCACCAGACGGCCCGCATCGTCAATCCGGAAGAGATCTGGCGGGTGCGCCGCGGCGGCTAATCGTAGGCGCGGCGGAGGGTCATTGCCCGATAGTAGTTCGCATAACACGGCGCCTTCTGCTGCGTCCTGAATTATAAATATTTATTTGTATATGACCCGAGGGAGATACTTGATACATAATATGTGAAAATTTAAACATTGTACAACATATTACGCGAGAACTAGTCACCTCCAGCGGTATGCTAGCGGCGAAAAATAATCAAAACGTAACAACCTTTATCGGAGCTGTAAATGTAGTTAGCAGTATCAACCAAAAACGAAAATGGAAATAGCTGGTGGCTTGTAAGTCTGTTTTCTCCTTGGAACAAAACTTGATACAAACCTGGCTGTAAAACTTCACAAATAAAGCAAAAAAAAATTCTTCAGTGTATTTCAATTTATTTATAAATAATTTTTGCAACTCACTTAAGGTTTTGTTGTAGAAGCGTGTAAATTTATATTTACTCAAATAAGCTGTGCTGATACACGTAGATGAGTCTTTGAGAATAAGTCAACAGGCTTTAGTCCTAATCTATTATAAATACCTCCGGCAGGAAAACTGTGTGCGGCGGCGTGCGGACCGTCGGCGCGTTTTCGCCAGCGCCCAGCACGTACACTGAAACCGGCGCCTCGGCCGCGCGCCCGGCGCCGTCGCGTGCGCGGACCCACACTTGTACGCTGCGACCCGCTAAAACAAATGGATTGATTAGCACTAATCATTATCAGATATTGTATAAATAAATAAATAAATAATGCCGGACAATCCACACAGCATCATCTAGCCCCAAGCTAAGCAGAGCTTGTGTTATGGGTACTAGATGACTGATATACATAATACAATATTATTAAATAGATAGATATTTTTTATTATACATAGAAAACGACCAGAACCCCTGAACAAATATCTGCAGATCGTACAAATATTTGTCCCGAGGCGGGAATCGAACCCGCAACCTCCTGCGTCGCAGGCGGACCTTCGCCCACCGCGCCACAGAGGTCGTCATAATGAAGATAACGTATGAAAATAAATCATCACACCACATCGATCATCTTACCGAAATCTTTAGCATAGCGCGCGAAAGACAAAGCGCCTGAAGCCGGATCCACGTGGAAAAGACCAGCGGTGTCCTTCGGCGGGGATTCCCCCTCATACACTTCGTAAGTCAATCGTGCGTGTTCGCCAGAGTCTATGTCCCGCGCCCACACAGTCAGGAACGGCTGTCGCGGCGCCAGGTCCGACCGGACGCTGGCTCGGTACTCGCGGAGAGGAAACTCGGGAGCGTTGTCGTTCTCGTCTAGAACGCGTACTCGGACTGTGGTGTGAGCTAACAGACCGCCGCCGTCTGATGCCAGCACAGGGACCTAAGAATAGATAGAAAAGTGATAAAATAATAATCGCAATAGAATAAATTGTTTCATAAAATACAATAAAATATTACAATATTCTTGGTTCTACAATGAATTGCAATAAAACAGTCATTTTAGACAACGAAAACTTAGATTTTTGTATGTATTGTATCTTTTTCATGGCTTTTTATTGGATAGTTGAAAAAAAAATATTTGATCTGTCAAAGTCACGAAGGTAGAATATGTCAATGGTAACAACTTACCTAATCAAACAAAAGTCAACTTTATGATACAGCTTGGCGTACATACCTCCCAATCAGCGCGTGTCTCGCGGTCGAGCGGCGCGCGCGTCGTCAGCGCTCCGCTGCGCGCGTCGATCGCGAAGGTATCGCGTAGCAGCGCTGATGGGATGGAGTAGGTGACCGCGCCGTATTCTGCCGGGTCGGGGTCGCGTGCTTGTAACGTGGTTAGGAGTGCACCCGCGGGACGGTTCTCTAGTAGGCGCGCCTCATGCACCTGATGACAAAATAACTTATTACCGAAAGAACTCCTACCTGCGCAATTATTACACTTAATTATACAAATATAACAGCGTAGACTGAGTTGTTTGATTCTGGTTACGTTTATTTATTAAGGTGGAAAACAAACTGCTTATAAACACTTAAATAACTTGAGACAGTGGTACAACTAAGACTAAATAAAATATTCTAAAATCATTCATTTCAGCACCAGGTACCATATTATATTACACATTAACAGACACTAAAGCCTGAGAGTTTTCACCTGTAGAACATGAACATTCCTAAACTAAATTATCCATGAACAAACCAGGTGGGGGAAGGCAGGCGGCGCGCGGTTAGCAGGCGCCGCGTGGAGTTTCAGACGCGCGAAGGCCGCGTGTGCGCCGTCCGATACGGAGACGTTTAGCGCTCGGGGAGATATAGGTGGCGTGCCGGCGAGTGTTAGAACCCCGGTGCGCGGGTGTAGGCGGAAGGCGCGCGCAGTGGCGCCACCTTAGGAATAATAATTTATGGTTTTATTAGGACAGTCAAAAAGATTACAGAATTGAGTCAAAATACCGGAGTATTTTGACTCAACTCTATGGTCTTGATACATGTGTATTTATTCTATTGGAAAATCCAAAGAGAATACAACCACTATGGGGAAAATCAACCGCTATGCTATCTAAATATATTAAAGTTAAGTGACATGAGCTAACTATTTTTCACGTATAACAATATACTTAAACACAATGTGAACATGTAAACAAGCACAAACTAAAAATGGATTAAAAGAGCTACTGCTGAAACACTGCTGTACAAAATACAACATACAATATACAAGATAAACAGCATTTGTGTTTACAACGCTGATCTTCAGACAAAGCCGATTGCTGACGTCATTACAACATGGCTGACAGAATACCTTCAAGTCTGTAGCGCAATTGACCCGCGTCCGTTCCGTCCGGATCCCATGCGGCCGCGCGCGCCAGCGCCGTGCCGCGAGTAGCTTCCACGGACACCGCGCCGCCTACTAACGTGCGCTCCATTCGTGGCGCGCAGTCGTTCACGTCGCTCACTGGAATTATAGAACTTTGATGAGTAATGGCGTACGCAATCTGAGAAATAACAGACCTTTATAAACTCAGAATTAAAATCAATAAAATTGTCTCAAAATACACGTACGATTTCACTCCGGATTACTTTGGAAGCTTAGTGCCTCACCAATGAAACTGTGCCGAAATATTGCAAAAACAAATTTCCAATCATAGTGAATATCCTGTCATAAATGAATTTAGTATATCACTATAATATAACAATGATTTTTAAAACTTTCATCATTTATTGCAATCAAGTTTTAATCTAACTTTATATAACCGCATTAATGAATGTGATTGTGATGTGTTTTGTACGTTAAATCTATAAATAAAAAAATACCTGTGATGAACAGATGCGCAGTAGAGTGTAATGGCGGGCGGCCGGCATCCGCCGCGGTAACACGCAGGTGGTAACCATCGCGCGTCTCTGCGTCCAACGGCGCCGCCACCGTCACAGCCCCCGTAGTTGATACTGAGAACTCGGCACAGGATGCACCGTCCAGTTCTGATAGTGAGTAGGTTATCTCGCCGTTCGCTCCTGAGATAAAAAGAAAGGTGGAAGTTAGCTAGAAACTTTAAATTGACATTACGGCAAGACTTATGTGGTAGACAAATACATTTATTTGAAATTTGATCATTATCAGATCATTATCTGTATTTCTGTACGGCACAGAACATGAGACCTTCAAGCGCTACCTAAACGCCATGGCTTACCTATACTAATATTGTAAATATGAAAGTTTGATTGTTTGTTTGTTTGAATTCAATAGGGTCCGAAACTACTGAACCGATTAAAAAATTATTTCACCATTACATTTATAAATTATCAGTGATGAACAAAGGTTATAGAATATTTTCAAAAAAGTTAGGGATTTGCATGAAAATATTTTTTTTGTTAAATTCCCGTGCGCAGCCGGTGCGGACCGCTAATCCAAAATAAATTTACACCGTGCTTAATTGCTTAATAAACCTGTAATTAACCTTTCTGTAAGAATATAGAATGACATAAAGTGAATAAATACTGTAAGCGATTAACCCCTTACCTTCATCAGGATCCGTTGCAGTAATCTTGACCACAATATCGCCCATCTCAGCGGCCTCAGAGACCGTAGCATTGTACGCATCTTGCGGGAACTCAGGCGCGTTGTCGTTCACATCTAGTAGCGTGACCGTCAGCGCGGCGTCGGCATACGCTCCGGTGACGCCGTCGGTCGCGCGGACGACGCCGGTCAGCACGCGGGTCGTCTCATAGTCGAGGTCGCTTCTTGCCACCACCACGCCTGGTAGACCGGATACGTCACAACATAACTCAAAGGTTATTTACTGGCAGTGCTTAGCATGAATTGCTGGGGCAAAACATTTTAGATTCTAGTTACAATGTAATAAAGTACATTTCAGCTTGAGAACTTAGTTTTTGACAAGTCAGAAAGGAAAGCTGATAGGAACTTTATTGCGTTGGAGCTATAATCCTAAGTGTGGTTTTGTAACGAACACATTTTGTGGCCATGCTTAGTGCCCTGCCAGTGTGCGCTTCATGAAAACTTGATGCTCAATTTACTTGATGATACGTTCGAGATTATGAGAAGAGGAATCAACCGTTAACAATGGTTGAACTAAAAAATAAATTCGTCATCTCCGTAGTTTCTGATTGGTCGATTCCACTCCGTGGCCGAAAATGCGCCCTAAACGTGGTTCAGGCAAAAATGTTTCTGAAATTTATTATGGTTTTTAAAATGGGTACAAAATGGCAAAGTATGTGTTGTTACGTATTTGAGCAACAAATACCTATGAAGTTTTTTAAAAGCAAAAAATGTACTTAAAACTAGTTAAAACTATGAAGCTTAGGTTAACTACAGATGAAAGTACATAATAGGGCATTCCCAAGCAGTGTAGTTTAGTCTGTAGTGAAGTTTTTTTTTTTCATTAATTATGACCTTTACAAAGCGTGACGGTACATGACTGCTTGTAAACCAATTTACAGATGACGTACGAGATGCTGGATTAGCTCTGAATGAAACCTACTAAATGTGCAAGTACACGTAATGAGCAGGTATAAAAGCTACTTGCTATACTAAAATGACTGGCAAAGGTGAACCTATCGTAGAAATCAATATCTTTTATTTCTGCTTAGAAAATATGTAAGTAATTTTTTTGTGACAATATCAGGGTATTTGGCAGAACGCGTGCCATAGGGTAAAAAGCAGAGATGCTTGTGAGGGTTGAAAAGCCGCCAAGATACTGTGATTTGTTGTGATTCGTAAAGTAGTATTATGTTATCTGTGATTAATTACGCTATGGCACATGGTCTGCCGAATACCTAATATATCTTTCGGATCGGAATAGGATAGACGTCGCCAGTTGAACTCATTCAACTCGTCCGAAAACATAAAGCTTGAATAAAACGAACGTCAGCGCGAAAGTTTGGGGAAAGATAGGTTTTGCGTTTGGGCCTAATATGACCTATATTTTGTGAAGAGTTAGACACTTTAACTATGGCGTGGAGTTAATCGCTCATTTATAAGTAAAATAATTAAAGAAGCTGGGGTTATGTGTACCTGTGAGAAACTAAGAACAAAAAATATACAAGACAAAAAGCCTGCAATACAGCGGGTGAACTGTATAGTTTACACCACGTCCACAATAACTACACGATGAATAGAATGATGAAGATGCTTTGCTGTTTTGGCGTCTAGTGATGTTAAAGCTTGCAAATTAAAACCGTGAGCGGTACAAAAATAATTCTCAAAAATTAAGTAATTGTAAAAGTATTTTTGGCGAATGAAATTCTAATGAAACTGATTCGTTTTGTTTTTTTTTTATCAAAGCATGACAAATTATCGACAAAATTTTCGATTACATTTTAGTGATAAAAAAACATTGAGATCCGATTTTTAGCATTTATAATACACGGTTAAAATTTGTGAGGCTCTGTACAGCTCACGGTTAAATGCAAGAAGCTTAGACGATTCGCCATGTGATGTACTCACATGGGTTTCCGCCTCCATCGGGCGCTGCGGGAAAAAACCAACCTCGATTAGTGGATCGCTCGGAATTGGGGGGACTTTTCGTTAGGTAGGTTTTACTTGAGGAAAGGTTTTAGTAGACAGTAGTGGATATTTAATGAGAAAAGATTGAGGCTATAGCTAGCTACTGAACAGTCTGAAGATCTACATATCGAGAGCAAAAGGAAAATCGGTGTGTTCTTCTTCGTTTTTGTGCCAAACTAACTCTTATATCGCTCGTCGCTCGCATAAGATTAGCGTTTGCAAGAAAATGAATCAGATACTTGGTCTTATCAGCTTGGTCAATTATGTTATGATACACGCCACCTATTAACCAACTTAACCCAAAACCAACGAGGCAGCGTTATTAGAATTTAAATTAACAACGTTGGAATATATTAGTTAAGAACAATAGGGCTAAGACTTTTGGAAGGTACCACTGACCGGTATCAAAATGTATTTCTAGAGGCGAGTCCGCTGAATCCAGTAGCGTGTAGATGAGCTGCCTTGCAAGGGGGGAGGTGGCCCGAAGTGGGGGGCCTAACGCCGAGCCAGGGGCAGTGTCTTCCCGCGTTTCGAGCGAGTAGTGCGCGCGCTCCCAGGCCGGGGCGCCGCCGCCGGCCCACACGCGAACTGCTACTTCCGCCTCTGTGCCGCAAGGGGGCGCGCCGCCGTCGAACGCAGCGATCACCTGTAATGGTTTGTTATAAATGGGCTACTTTCGTTGGTTTGGCAAAACCTTAATTATTCATACATAGTTAAACTATTTAATCTTTGTTTTGTTGAGCATTATCACTGCAATCCTGGACTAGCACATAGTGTGTGTATCATCTCTCTCTCTCTCTCTTTCGTCTTGAAAGTAAATATAATAATAAATAATAATATAAAAAAGTATACATCAAAAATACTTTTAAAAATATATTAATACTATAATCCGAACGCTCGATACATCCGATTAGGGTTGTTTGGGTTATTGAGGCCATGTTGTAGTTATGAAAACAAAAGCACTTTTTGAATAAAAATATGATTGTATTTTCGCTATGTACAAGACGAGAGAGAGAGAGAGAGAAATGATACACACTCTCTGTGCTAGTCCAGGATTCCGTTAACAATGCTCCATTCGACACAATGTTGATATTATCAAATTATACACAATTCAATTTTATTTTCTCCAGTTAAGTAAATCGAAGCCTAACTGTACTGTACCTACTGTCTTTACTGGCGTAACCTACTGTAATTGCAGAATCTAAATTACCAATGTATAAAGCTGGCTATGCGCATCCAGCGTCTGCTTGAGACTGATGTCCCCGGTGCGTCGGTCGACTCTGAACAGCTCGCCGTGTCCCCGCTTCATCTCGTATCGCACGTCGCCGTTGTCCCCTGAATCCGCGTCCGTGGCGCGGACTCGAAGCACGGCCGCGCCCGGTTCCGCTCCTGAAGCAGTGATGTACAGTGTTTGATGATGATTTTATAAAAACTATCCAATACAACACAAAAATGCACCAGAAATAGAGCTTATCAAAAGACATTACATAAGACAACTACAATGGGCTAGCTAAGCAACAAAGGGTGGCATATTTAGTAATTTTTAATGGGAGTCTGAAACTATAAGACACGTGACGATCTCTTCTTAGGTACCACGTCATCAATTTTAGTAAAAAAGATTAGGTACTCAATTTTTTCATTAAAAAAACTCATACTCAGCTCGGGAATCGAACGTGGACGTTTTGATTGTATTGAAAAAAATCACAAATTTCTGACAATTCACATAGAATAATTTATTCGTAGCGCACAAATGTGAAAAGAACATTACAATGATTGTGGTTCAATTCAGCTGGTGATTCTTTATTTGTAAATAACGCCACTTTTTCTTTTGAATCCGTAAGGGTACAATAAACGAATTAACTATAATAATCTCACCTGCCAATACCGCAGCATGGTACGGCCGTTCGACGAACACCGGACAGTTGTCATTTACATCTGTGACGTCGACATGTAATAATGCCCGCGCCACACGCCCGTCGCTGTCAGTTTCGCCCACTGCTGGGGAACGCGCTTCTAGGAGGAGTGTGTATGAGTCTAAAGTCTCCCGGTCTAAGGGTAGGCCTGTGCTTCGGACCGCGCCTGATGTGGCTCCCACCTGGAAATGGTATGATAAATATTATAATAAATGAAATAGGTATCAGTGTCCGCAGTAAATTATGTAAACACTATTAGGTATTAGTGTCATTAAGTTATGTATCTAACACTAAAACACTCACTGAAGATATTTAATGGTACATGATCTATACAGCGTCCTTATAATAATAAATGAATCTACCTATTTATTTTAATTTGGCACACAAAACAGAATACAATCAAATAATATACAAATAGGACACGATGACAAAGACTAGACTGTATCCCTAAATATGTCTACACAGCATGTTTAAAGAACAGTTCTATGTAAGCAAATACCTATTAGAAATTAATATAAGAGTAATTATAATAATAGTAATTAATGTAATAATCTATTGATGATTTCCATTGCTCGAGGAAAAAATATGTACCTACGATCGGAAATATTTGTTGCAGTTCTTGGGACTTCCTGTGAAAAATAATTTATGTTTTACAACTACACTCATTTAAAAATATCTTACCTCAAATCCAGGAGTAGGGTTTAGTATAGAGAAGACGATGTGTTCATTTAGCGCAGCCCCCAGCACATCCAACACAGCGATGGTCGCGGGCCTTGTATTATTCTCTAACAGCGCCCCTCTATATTCCGCTCGTCGAAAAGCAAGCCCCGCCGGTTCTAAAGCTCGAGTTTCCACATCAACACGAGCGGTACTCGCAAACTTTCCATCCGATGCGCGCACCCGTAACCGGTACGGACCGGATAAATCCGATCGAGACACACGCAGCTCGCCATTAGTCAAGGTAAAGTGTTCGCGCTCATCGCCTTCTATGATGTCGTATTTGAGGAGATTGTCTGGCGGAGGATCAGGATCACGCGCGACTAGAGATATCACTAACACACCGGGTGCGGTCGGTAGTAAAACGCGAGCGGAGTAAGCAGCGCTTTCGAAACGCGGCGCGCAATCATTAACGTCTATAACGTCGATGTGTACTTTCGCGCGTGACTCGCCCGGTAGTCGCGGCTCGCCGGCGTCTAACACGCGTACAGTGAACTCGTGTGAGGACGCGCGTTCGTAGTCCAGTGGGCGTATAGTTCTCAACGCGCCGGTTGCAGGATCAATGCGGAATAACGCGGCGGCGGCGGGTTCTAAGATTTCGTATGTCCGTTGTTGGTGCGCCGGTGAGTCCAAGTCGGTAGTTTCTAGAACGAGTGGAGTGCCGAGCGCGTCCGAACGCGACACGAGCGCGCCGCCCGCCGCCGCCTCGGACACTCGGCCGCGGTACTCGCGCGCGACCAGCTCCGGCGGGTATTCGTTCCGGTCTAGTACGTGGACGGTCACTTGTGCGGTTGCACTGCCGCCACCCTGTAGAAATAATATTTTTTAATTTATCTTAGAGAAATAAAAAGATTTAGAATTAGAGAAAAATTAAATTATAACATTAGAAAAATTTAGCTTAGCAGTTTCCACACTTAGAGAAAATAATACAATACAATACTCTACAAATTTTCATTTATGGTTTGCAAGGGAGGCGGGCGATGAGGTTGCTCCACAGTTTATAACTTTTGCAGCCTCTTCGTTCGTTTGTAACCTATTTATATGAAACAATTATAAATAAATTATTTTGTATGTGTTGGGTTAAAGCTCAAGTTACACAAATTCTAGGTTATAAAATTTAAAGACAATCGTTTAATTGTTAGGATAGGTATATAATATAAGTATGTATAATCATTGTTTAGCTTGAACGGGAGACTAGACCAATGATAGGATGTTAGGCGAGCATAGCGAGCGATAAATAAAATAAAACTGACCATATTAAGAGCTGTCACAGTGAAGTTATACTGCGCCTGTCGTTCGTAGTCCAATGGCGCTGCGGTAGACAAGAGACCCGCCGCAGGGTTAACCCGGAACATTCCATCGCCGCCCTCTAGTGAGAACCACGGTGAACTACTGCCTCGCGCCTCGACCGCGCCAAGCGCAGTGCCGCCGGGAGAGTTCTCGTATACTTCGAATACTATGTTTGATTCCACGAATCTGTAAAAAACGGACTATTGAGTAAAACTAAGGCTGCGCCATTTTGTGATATTGGTGATTTCGCAAAATGGCGCTTCTTATTATATGATATAACTCACTGTCTGATGATGATACTCCGGTAACTAAATATTTTTAAACTCAGTTATCTAAACACATTAATTATGAATACTACTTTAACGGGTATTTATCGCGTTAATTCAAAATACTTTCCCGATTCAATCATTCCATACCACGACAGTGTGCAAACCTACTGAAACATCCGGAAAAATAGGCAAATAATCGCGATAAATAATTATAATAGTACTCCGGTAACTGTCTTCAACTCTACAGTCTACATACCTGGGAGGAGCATCATCCGGTTCCACGATCAACACGTGCAGCGGGAGGGTAGCGGCGCGCGCGGCGGGGGGCGGTCCCCCCGCGCGCACGTGCAGAGCGTACTCTCTCACGCCGCGCGCCGGCAGCTGCCGCGCGAGGGTCACGTCTCCGAGCCGAGGGTCTACTGTGAACAGGCCGCCTGCGTCTCCGCCGGCGAGCGAGTACGTGAGTGCCGTGCCGCCGGCGTCCGCATCGCCGGCGCGTAGGGCTGCCACCTGGAAGGTTATTGTGACGTTATTGGTGGATATAGGCCGCTTTCAAAAGTGACGTAATGAGCTGTCCCTGTCATTTTGTACAGTACTAGCGCTACGGCTTCAAACTGGTATTTTACAAAAAATTAAATTTTCATGCGGAACCCTATTTTTTGAAAATGTCCAATCACGGAATAATTTGGATTCTAATGGTGATAAATTTTTTCGAATCGGTCCAGTATTTTTTTATTGCGCTATTAGTGATACCTGTTTAGTAATACCTCTGTATAGCTTTATTTTGTAAAATTTAAGCAGTAAAAAACAAACTACCACAATTCGACGACCACTGTGGCGCGGTGGGCGAAGGTCCGCCTGCGACGCAGGAGGTTGCGGGTTCGATTCCCGCCTCGGAACAAATATTTGTACGATCTGCAGATATTTGTTCAGGGGTTCTGGTCGTTTTCTATGTATAATAAAAAATATCTATCTATTTAATAAGATTGTATTATGTATATCAGTCATCTAGTACCCATAACACAAGCTCTGCTTAGCTTGGGGCTAGATGGTGCTGTGTGGATTGTCCAGCATTATTTATTTATTTATTTATAATCCTTGCTACCATTATGGCTAAGCACCCTTTTTCACGCGAAGCACGGTCATAAAATAATTTATTTATTTATCTTATGGCAACAGAAAGCTATTATAAGCGCTGATGAGGTAGGTTACCAGCGTGCCCGGCGCCGCTCCGCGAGTGATGCGCGCCTCAGCCAGCCGGCGGCCCCACACCGGCGCGTGCTCGTCCGCGTCTCGCACGCTGATAGTGACGCGCGCGAACGCACGCGACGCGCGCGGCGCGGTGTCGCGTGCCCACACCGTCAGCTCGTGAATACGGGCGCTTTCTCTGTGAACAATAAAAAAATTAATCAAAGAAACTCGTAAATAGATAAAACATAAGAGCACTAAGTAAATAAATATAGCTAAGTATTTAAATATAGTCTGAACTAGGTGATCCTGTGTTTCAGATGGCTTAACTGCTAATTATTAAATAAAATAATCACTTATGATGGATAGAAGACAAAAAAAACTTTAATGCACAACAATCAAAACAACAATTACAAAAGATGTGACAATTACCGATGTTATCGCTCAAGAATGATCTCTACCAGACCACCGTGGATGGATAGGATCGTTGGATTTTACACGAAACATAATTTTTTATGTTTCGACTCAGACAGTAACACAATTGGGATGGAATAATATGATTTTTATACTTAAGCCAAAACCCACTTTACGTTGTAATACAAATAATGTGTAAGATTCTTCGGATCAGTATTTTCTTTTAATATCTAAAGTCATTTATAACGGGATATTTACCATGATTAGAGTTTTGAGTTTTCCAATATTTCGGCACAGTTTCATGCGCCATGATCACGGAACAACTGATGTCACTGCGAGTTTGATTTTATTGGCAGATATACCGATCTACCCTCTTTCTTTGTCTTTTGTTACGAACGTTGCCCCTACCATCGGTTTCACTATAGAACGCAACTCGATCACGACACACAACACTGACGGTATCTGAACGCGGCCCGGTTGGTACATCACTTCTTCGATTTTTACACATTTTCACCACAGGGTTCCATGTTCCGGATAATTGGAAACCTTCTTCTCGGTTGAAGTTCCTGTGTTTGGTAATCTCAATGGCCTCCTGTACCATTCTAGGTATGTAATGTCGCTCTGTTGAGATACTTGTGGGTTGTGTAATTCGATCCAGTGGTTTGACCCAGACTCTAGAAGATGCTCCGCTATGGCCGACTTCTCAGTTGCCAGATTCTTAACCGCTCGTATGTGGTTCCTTGACTCTGCAGGCAATAGTGCGCTTTGTTTGGCCTATATAGGAGCTTCCACAGCTGCAGTCGATCTTGTACACCCCTGGTTTCTCAAGTGGGAATGTGTCTTTCAGCGTACGCAGGTAGTGTACGATCTTTTTCAGCGGCGTGAAAATGGTTTTGATGGATGATTTTTGCAGGATGTTTGCTATTCTATCCGTCACTCCCTTTTACGTAAGGCAAGAATGCTGGTTTGCGCTCCACTGTAGCTCTGTGGCGGCTACGGCTGGTGCGGATCGAGGCGGCAATGATCGAACCTGATCATGGCGCATGAAACTGTGCCGAAATATTGGAAAACTCAAAACTCTAATCATGGTAAATATCCCGTTATAAATGACTTTAGTGTTAATAACCATGATAGTTTCAAAAGTTTTATTGTCTAATTGTTAACGTACAGACAAACCACTTGAAACTTTATTCGGTTTCAGTTAATATTATTTCAATTTAGCCAACATTGTTGATTGACTTA
>CAWVOY010000263.1:0-34023 GCA_963931895.1 Eupithecia pulchellata | reverse complement strand
CAGCTTCATTATGAATGAATGAATAATTAGATTACCTGTAAATTAGAAGACCTCGTATGTTTTATTCCAAAATAGCGTAAACACACCCTCAAAATATATAAATTCGTCTCATTCTCATTCTCTGAATTCAGTAAAGGACTATGCATCGCCTTTCGCATCAAATCCTTCTTTGTTGTATGTTTGCAGTGAACATTATAGAAATAAATTCAAGTCAATTGCGCTTGTTTTGTTTTTAGTTCAGTTTTTGAAGGTGTTCCTACAACTTTGGGCACATATTCGTTGTACATTTATTTATTTATTATGACTAAAGAAACCAAAAATGCAATTGTTTAACTTACTTTTCCTGTAAATCTGAGAAAGTTCTTCTTATTTTTAGGGCAGTATTTTTTATTAATTCGGGTACGTACCTTTCAATATATGTTACGGTTTAAGATCGTAAGATTTATCGAAAAGTCATGTCACGGTTTCATCAAGCAAATCTCTTATTATTGAAAGCAAATAGAATTAAATGGGAAGCATTCTTCGGATATCATTTCAACGTTTATATAATATTAGAATTTTAGAATGATGTGTCCGCCTGTTATTAGTGTATATACATAAGAACCTTAAATAAGTGCCTAAGTTTAAGAATGTGTCATATATACGCTGTTGGCGTTCCTTAATAAATAAATAAAAAACGTTAAATACGACAGGTGACTCATCATCCTGACGGTAACGCTATGACCGTGTAGGTAAAAGATAAGCAGTAAGTAAAATTCGGTCTACGGCAATCTGTTTTAGGAAAGAAAAATTAATTGAAGTGCAATCTGCTCTGTATTTTGCAAAAACAACAAAGTTTTTCGGCTACGTGATTGCAATTTTGCGTGATAAGTTTTATCATACCTTGATTATCTTGAGTAAAAGCTACTACATAGGTAAGTAGGTACATGTAGATAGCTAGATAGCTATTCTATCTTATTTATCGATAATTTGGAGTTTTACCTCGCGGGTATTAACCTCAAATGCATATTGATGATAATATTATTGATTCGGCGTATAATGCTCAGTTTTGACCTTCAGACAAGGAACCCTAAACTACCATATAAATGCAGTAAGCAGGGCTGCCATTTGTACGATTTAAATCGTATTTGTACGATTTTTTGCAAGTTTTTTGCGAGTACGATCGAAACATCGAAATCGTACAGAAAACATACGATTTTTTGAGATAGGTACAATACTACAATACAATCCGATAAAACTTTTTCTAATGGCAACAATTTTGTATCAAACTCCTTCGTCTGAACTGAACCTTAGTTCATAATCTATGGTCTGAACAATAATAAACAATGAAATGAATGCACTGGTTGGCCTGCCCAAGAAGCTTAAACTTGGGCCTGCCTAAAGTTTCGGGGAAATACCTTGTATTTTCATATCTATGTATACGAAAGAAGACTTACGAACGTAAACAATAAGGTTCATATCCGATTAACAATGTTTCATTATTCTCTAGAGTTGATGATTATTAAATTATAGAAAGAATGAATACAAATCATTACCTTCGTGCGCTGTCTTGTTGTAGTACGGAGAAACCCGGCAGTTTGGCCTACGAAACAGTCAATGGAACCTTATTGGCAAAGCAACTGATTAGATCTACCGGAAACTGTACTGATTTTAAGCCGACAGATAATATGATAAAAATGATGAGTACCTACCTACGGCAAACCTATACAAAAAAAGTGATTTTATTATACTAACAGTTACCTACCTAATATATAGTAGTATTTTTCAATAGTGTTTTATCATCAATTGTATTATATCTATGATAATTGTACGTACGATTTTTTATTTGAAGTTTTCCTTGGTTGTACGACTTTTTTTAAGCTGAGGTACGATTGCGGCATATTTTCACCTGGCAGCCCTGGCAGTAAGCGAAGAGACAGACGCAGACCAGTTCTGAATAAACCAGTGAGTGCGCGTTTCGCATTAATTATCTAGTTTTTTTTTACAACGTACTTACAAGGCTCGGTAAGTGATTTGTTATTTTCTGAACGTTTTTGCAAACCTAGTGTCGCATTAGCATAACACAATCTATCCAACCACAATGAGATTAACATACCTAGGTACTAACTTCTCATACCGTACCAAAATTATGGATCCCACTCACTACATTTGAATTTGACCTGTATTCATAGGTAGGTTCTTTCTACTACAAGGTGCGTACATCAAAATCTTAAAAGTCACAACGATTCGTTAGGTAGGTAGGTACATAGTGAACTAGAAAAAGTTATTTTCAGAAATCTGATTCGAGATTCGAGAGTGTCGGCCATTTTGCGATCTGCCGATCTTCCTTCAGTTCAGTTCGCTTTCGCTTGGGTTTGGGTCCGGTCAGGTCAGTGAGTGCATGCGGTGTTTACAGCGAAGTGGTTGTATTGTAGCGTAGCTTGTACTAATTTCTTTGATGGTGATTTTCGAAATATAATTTTAGTGCTGCTATATCGATATACCTAGACAAGATCCAGATTACATAGATAAGTAGGTAAGTACTACATACCTAACCTACTTACTCAGAGATTTATAATTTAGATTGAAGAATCGGAAGAAATCACTATTCTCTATTAGAATACATTTTATTAGAGAATAGTGATTTCTTCCTTGATGTTCTATGAAATTTATGTTGGTGAGTAGGTGCTTAGGTTTTTATGTAGATACTAAGGTAGGTAACTAATTACCTAGGTGTTCGTCCATTACAGAATATTTACATTACAAAATCTTTGTTTATAAAGCTTTCTTTTTACAGGTATAAAATGGGGCTATTTTCGGCCGTAGTAGTCGGTGTCGTAGGTGGTGTCGCCATCTACGGTACAGGGGGCCTCCTGACCCCCTGGGTTGCCCCAATGCTGGGCTTCGGATCGGGTGGCATCGCCGCTGGGTCCACCGCCGCAGCTGCCCAGGCTTACGTGGGCAATGCAGTTGCTGGTAGCGTTCTGTCGAAGATGACTTCGGCAGCCATGTTGGCGCCTACGCCTTAGGTAAGCTAGTTTTATATAATTAATAATAATAAATGCTGGGCAATCCACACAGCATCTAGCCCCAAACTAAGCAGAGCTTGTGTTATAGGCACTAGATGACTGATATACATACATAATACAATAGATTACATACATTATGTAGATATTTTTTACTAAACATAGAAAACAACTAGAACACCCTGAACAAATATCTGCAGATCGTACAAACCTTTGTGCCGAGGCGGCAATCTAACCCGCAACCTCCTGCGTCGCAGGCGGACCTTCACCCACCGCGCCACAGAGCTCGTCGATTAACTTTTTACAAACCTATCGTGTCCATTCAAAGGTTGCCTGGAAGTGATTGCTTTCAGCGATAAGGCCGCCGATTGTGCCGCACTAGATCTTAGTAGATAGAAGATAGGTAGATAGAAATTACTATATTATAGGTACCGCACAATTTGTTAACAGTGACATGCTTTTTAGGGTTTTGCCATCGGTTGCAAAACCCTTATGAAATCGCTTTGGGTCTGTTTTGTGTTTTGAATCCTTAATATCTCAGAAACTACTGCAGCTATTGACTTGAAATTTGAAATAATAATACATTTTGTGCGCCCGCACATATTTATAGAAAAATAAATGAAAATAAATGAAAAATCAAAATGAAGATTTTCCATACAAATTTTGAAATCGAAATTTTAAATGGAACGCACAAAGTCAAAAGTGATATCAAATGAAAGGTACACGTTTGTAGATTTCAAAATAGTTTTGGAAATTTTGGTAGATTTTATACTTTTTAAAATATTTTGAAAAAGGTCAAAAAAATGACCGTTCCCCCCCCCTTATCTCCGAAGATTGCAGAGCGATCGACGTGATATGTACCAAGTGTTTGTAGATATGGATCTATATTTTACAGGAAAAATATAGAGAAGACTGTAAAAATAATAGTTTTTGAAATATGGTCAAAAAAGGGCGGGAAAAATTTCTGAAGGGCTGACTACCCCACCGAGTTGGGTATCAAATGAAAGGTATTGGCTTGTACATTCCAATACAGTTTTTGAAATTTCGATAAGTTTTATACTTTTCGAAATATTTTGAAAAAGGTCGAAAATTTGACCGGTACCCCCCCCCTTATCTCCGAAGATTGCAGAGCGATCGATGTGATATGTACCAAGTGTTTGTAGCTAGGGATCTATATTTTACAGGAAAAATATAGAGAAGTCTGTAAAAATAATACTTTTTGAAATAAGGTCAAAAAAGGGCGGGAAAATTTTCTAAAGGGGTGACTACCCCACCGAGTTGGGTATCAAATGAAAGGTATTGGTTTGTACATTCCAATACAGTTTTTAAAATTTCGATAAGTTTTATACTTTTCGAAATATTTTGAAAAAGGTCGAAAAATTGACCATTCCCCCCCCCCTTATCTCCGAAGATTGCAGAGTGATTGATGTAAAATGTACTAAGCGTTTGTAGATATAGATCTATATTTTACAGGAAAAATAAAGAGAAGTCTGTAAATATAATACTTTTTGAAATATGGTCAAAAAACTAATTTTCATACAATGGGGGCTATTTCATTGAGAGTTATATAAAATCAAAGGTATGGATTTCGACAATTCAAAACAGGTTTTGAAAATCGTCTAAATTTCATACTTAGTGAAATAGGTTGAAAAAAGCCGAAAAAAAATTGTAGGTACCAACCCACTTACCTACCCACTAATCTCTGTAGTAACTGTAATAGGAGTATCCTAGATAATCCACACAGTATCATTTACCCACAAGCTAAGCAAAGCTTGTGTTATTGGTATTACTACGATAGCTGTTATACTTAATAAAGTATAAGTATCACATTAGATGATTTATTTTTGTGTACAGAAAAGGACTAGAACACCCGAACAAATAATCTGAAGATCCTACAAATATTTGTCCCGAGGCAGGAATCAAACCTCAACCTCCTGCGTTGTAAGCCCACCGCGCGAAGAGGTTGTCATATACGTACCTACCTAAACGACAAAAGTTCAAAACCCTCGGCGCGCGAGTTACACTCCCACTTGTCGTACTTGTTTTTCCTAAATATGCTCAAATTACAAATCATTTTGGTATTACGTTCGTATAGGAAATTAAACCGTCACCGAAGCCTAACTCTTTTATACACTGCATTGTACGAAGCCCTCTGCATATCTGTCATGTCACTCCACTCATACATACCTTTTACTTGTCCACAGGTTCTCGCCAGCAACTCATCAGTTTGTGGATATCCAAATTGAACCTTTAAGCTACTTGAGTTTATTGTGAAAACTAATAAACGCCAAGATGAGATTATTTTTCTGATTATTTTATTTTATTTGGTAGACTCCTCTCTATACCAGTATATAGGAGGCTTTAGCGGGAGTGCGGGTGGGCTGGGCACATGGGCGCGGCGCTCTGTTCTAGGAGACGATAAGTAATTTTAGTTTCGGTATACAATGTATTTTTTAATATAGAATATTATGACAAATAGCCTTTAATAACAAAGAAAACTACAATTTTCTAACTAAATAGAGCTAGTATTTACAATAGAAACAATTGAGCTAACTGCAGTGTTTTTGTTTGCAACAGACAAATTGAAATAAATAAATATCAATATAAATTCTTAGTGCATTGCACTTAGAAGGTGACAATGAAAATGTTTGCTTTTGTTATTTTTGAACCACTGAAAAGTCTCATAACTTTTTAGTAGGTCGCTCTGGTTCCGTATATATTTTTAGCTTCCATAATTTCTTAAAACTGCAGCTCTTGTCCTTTTCTGTTGTGTTTCGCACTACCAGCAAAGCATATTAATTTTCGTGGCTTGTTACACTCGCCACTATTTTTCGCTTTGGGTAGGTTAGTTTAGCTGTTTAGGTTGGTTAGTTAGATGTAATCTCGCTAAAACAATCTAATTTCTGACAAATATAGCAATAACGCTAAAGAAAATCTTTTCCTCGGCTCCATTCCTTTCGTTCGCCGTCGTATCCTTGTCGTGCAAAAATAACAAAACCCGATTTGTTATTATCGACGCTGGAAATTTGAAATGTCGTAAGGGACAAACCTACGCTTTACAGGAGAGCAAAAAAACAAAATTTGTTCTTTTAAAACGTCACAACTTTGTCATTTTTTTTTTCTATTGAGATGCTTTTTAGACAGTATGTTTTAAAATTAATTGATTTATAGCTAAATATAACTTTAACCTCGTTAAACTCAATAGTTTAAAAGATGATGTCCCTTACACTTTGAAATTTAGGAAGAGGTGTCCCTTACACATGGATATTTTTGAAGAGGTGTCCATTACGACGTAAAATTTTTTTTATAACCTTAGCTAATGAAAATAATTTTGTCGTAACTACCCGAACTGCCTTGTTCATGCTAGCATTTTATGTTGTACAGTTAAGAAATGTATAGGAAAATGTAGTGATCGTAAACAATAATGATATAATTTTTTTAGAAATAGTTTCGTTAATGAAGCCTAATACCGAAACCTAATTAGATTAAGGATGTAGATCACGAAAAATTAATATTAATAGGTTAGTTGTACTTTTACTGACAAAAGAATAACAATGAACAATGGTTTATGCGACAATGAACCAATACTAAAACGGTTTCACGCAGAATACCTTAATCTTCCGTATAATACTGGGGTGCCAGATGAATTAAACGATACAGACGAGGAAGATGAGCGTGAATTACAAAAAGATGATTATAAATTATAGTGCCTAGGTAATTGTTGTTGTTAAGAATTTAAATGAAAATTGTTTTAAGGTTCCTGTCATCGTCAAATTAGCTGACGTCTTAAGATGATTTTGAGATCCCTTAATCGAGATTTGCCTCCTGCACGTGTATCGCTCAACTTTCATCGTGTATAGTTCAACTTTCATCTCGAAACGTCAGCTAATTTAAAGATAATTATATTAATAATTCAGTGGTAATAACTGTTTCATTTGTTGATAGTGTTCATTGTTATTCTTTTGTCAGTAAAAGTACAACTAACCTATTAAATATTCGTTTTTCGTGATCTACATGCTTAATCTAATTAGGTTTCGGTATTAGGCTTCATTAACGAAACTATTTCTAAAAAAATTATTTCATTATTGTTTACGATCACTACATTTTCCTATACATTTCTTAACTGTACAACATAAAATGCTAGCATGAACAAGGCAGTTCGGGTAGTTACGACAAAATTATTTTCATTAGCTAAGGTTATAAAAAGAAAAATTACGTCGTAAGGTCGACACCTCTTCCTAAATTTCAAAGTGTAAGGGACGTCATCTTTTAATACTTAGATTTACGACGTTGCTAAAAGCTACATAAACAAAACTTGACCCATACGACTCAAAAATTTTACTACAATTTCACTTACGACAAAACAATTTGACTTCATACTTCTTTATTTGAAGAGATATCAAAATTTTAAATATACAGATCGATAGAGCACAAAATTTCCAGTTGAATGGTATAAAAATGTCCCTTACGACAAAATGTCCCTTACGACATTTCAAATTTCCAGCGTCGTTATGTTATTTATGGCGTTATGTTAGTTATGGCCCAGAACTAGAACCACCCCTGTGTGGGCTAGGTAGGTCTATCATCTATCGCCTGCGTGCGACGTTGCGGGTTCGATTCCCGCCTCGGGACAAATATTTGTAGGAGCTGCAGATATTGTTCAGGGTGTTCTGGTCGTTTTCTATGGGCTATTATATTCTTGGGGCTAGATGATGCTGTGTGAATGGTCCAGCAATATTTATTTATGTAAATAAATAAAATACATAATTAATTATTGCATGGCCGTAGGGAGGGGGGGGGGTTTTGGGGGTTCAAACCCCCCCCGAAATGTTGAGGCACCGTTAAAAATCAAACTTGAATAGGTAAAATGTTCTCGGATACGTACTCGTACGTGGAAAGTGCGGCTTACTTTAAATAGCTATTCTCTCTTAAAAACTCAAAAATTTTTTCGTCTCATTTCGTCTCAGATTAACAACAGCGCGCTCCGAGTCGTCGGTGGCGGACGGGGCGAGCTCGCGCACCATGCCATGCGATTCCTATTGTGTATCTACATACATTGTACTGTATGTAAGCACTTAAATATTTCTTTAAATTATTCTCTTTTGAAAACTCCAACTTTTTTTCGACAAAATTCGTCTCTACATTTTAAATGAGCTGGGTGCACGCATCGCATTCATTTACGGCCGATTCCAGCTAGGCAGGTAGATCACGACATTACTTTTAATTTTATAAATCAATAGACCTATTTTCTTGTCGTTCCGTAATTGAATTGCTTTCTCCATTTACTGTCATGTATTTATTTATAACATACTTTTCTAAACGATTTGGTAACGGCCGAAAAGGTCACAAAAAAATTCGCGGCTCGCTCCGCTCGCCGTTATTTCGGAATGATTCTAAGCTTTTTAACAACCTTGCGAAAATGCCGCAATTTCTCAACAATTTTCAGCGGCCGCAAACACAACAAAATATCGGCGGTCACTCCATGTCACTCACTGTTATAATTTTGGCTCTAAAAGTTTCAGGGTTCGCTAATCATAATCTTTTGTCACTCTTGATTCTATTTTATAGATCATCCGAAAGGTCGCACAAAAAATTGTTCATTCGCCTGTAGCCTTTCGGTCAGTTTTATCAGCCTGCCGAAAATATGTCAAAAATTTGGCGGCTCGCTTCGCTCGCCGATCATTCTATAGCCATTTAGTCATTTTTATCAGCCTGCCGAAAATATGTCAAAAAAAATGGCGGCTGGCTTCGCTCGCCATTCTTTCATAATAATGTGAATTGTTATACCTACCCCTTAACTAATACTACTAACTTTTTGGTCACCCGAAAATGACACTCGAAGTAATTTTTTTTCTTGTATTTCTCACATTTTTTTCTTTGTTGCTGCGTTGCTGGAATACCAATCTCCAATCTCCAAAATGACCACCGCAGTTTTTAAAATATTTGGGCTAGCCCCTGTCACATCTATTGTCACACTTTTGCCTACTTTTTTACAAAACATCGGAAAAATCTAATAATATTCGCGGCTCGCTTCGCTCGCCTTACCCATGGTTATTATTTTTGTATCTTTTTTTTTGGAAAGTGCTTGGTTGAAAACCACTCCGGGTACTAGCATAAGTACATACTATATAAAAATGTTGCATGTCGTCTCGGGCGGGTCTAAGGCTCGACCCCCCCCGAATAGTATTTCTGGCTACGGCCCTGAATTATTGCTAGATGCTATGTGAATTTTCCATCAATACAATAACTGGAAGTCAACTGAATTGTCCATCATCTAGCCCGAAGCTAAGCAGAGCTTGTGTTATGGGTTTAAATATATATAGATTGTATCAGTATTATTTTGTGTTTTCTGGTGTTTGTTTTTGATACGGTACACATTGCACAATTTTCCCTTTGAACCACGTTGTAAAAAACCACTACGAATACAAAAAAATTGTAAAATTTCCAAAAATGAACAAAAATGAAGTGACGTGACGTGTCACGTCGAGTCACATGTCCCAAACTCATAAAACGTGCAAATAACCTAAATAATTCTGCATTGACATAGAACAATTTGTTGACATTGACATATCAATACCACTGAACTTTTTCTTTCATTCAGCGTTGCAAAACCTACCGATTTTTCGGTAGATTTACCGATATTGACACTCGTTTACCGAAATACCGATTTGGGACGAATGTCTACCGATTTTTTGATTAATTTGACGTTTGCAATTAAATATGATTTGTGGTAGTGGTAACCCGGCTCTTTTATTACTCTATGCACTTTGAACGAATTGAGTGACCGCCAATGGGGATTCCCCGGCTGTGTTACTCTGTGTTAGTCTGTGTTACTGTGTGATAAAAATAGTATATAAAAAGATATAGATTCTATTTGCAAAAGCTTTTTTAAAGAAATTAATGAGTTTCAAGATGATTTTCTGGGTGGATGTGGCTCATATAAAAGGTAGTGACGGGACACCTTTGTTCGGAATGGTAACTTCGTTTACTTGTATATCACATTTTTTCTCTTTCCACGTTTGCACTCATCAGCAAACGTGGAACACAGACTAACACAGAGTAACACAGCCGGGGAATCCCCATTGGCAGTCACTCAATCAGCCGGGTTACCACTTACAATTTTTATTACATTATTTTTATTACATTACAATTTTTTCCGCAGTAAATTTTATAAACACTAAAAACCGCAACCGCCTGTCAACCGAAGCACTAGTAGGGCTTTTACTTACAAAAAGGTTTATTGGTGATGGTAATTGTTATGATTTAAACATTCCAAAAACAATGTTTAGTAAAATGTCCTCACAAAAATGGTATAGTAAATAAATATTTGAATGTAATGTGTATATTTTGTATTTTTAAATACCTAATAATTATCTACCGAAAACTACCGATTTTTTTTTGACAACTCTACCGAATTCAGCGAACTTGGTTTTGCAACACTGCTTTCATTCTACTTAGATGTAAAGCGGAATGCTCGTCTTTGCTCCGTGTCACCAAGACTGGTTCAGTCTGAAAACCAGCGCTGTTTTGTACCCCTCTGCAAAACAGCATAAAGTTGAGACTGATCCATTTTGGCTCACCTCGGCAGCACTAATCTTCTTACATGTCGACAAGTAGGTAGGTAGGTACCTAGCCAGTAAGGTTTATAGGTTAATTTTATATATTGATTTAGGTATACCTTCCCTTTGTTTTTTTTTTATTTTTTGCTGTTGTTTTATTGCTTATTTTGTTTCTTTTAATTATTTTCTAGAATAACACCTACCTACCTTGTTTTTTGTATAAGTTTATTTATTATTGTATTAGTTTTAATTTTAATGGTATGTTAGTTTGTAGGTATGCTGCCTATGTTTTGTGAACCAAATAAATTATCTATCTATCTATCTCTATCTATCTAAATACTATACCTAGAAGCATTAAACAGGAAAGGTGTTTTAATTTATATAACATACGAGTAACACAAGCTCTGCTTAGTTGGGGATAGATAATGTGTGAATTGTCCAGCATTATTATATCATTATATTATTATATTATATATAGCTTAATTACCACTCACTCACTCACTGATTGACATAATTGTTCTCCTTGATGGTGGAGGGGGAGGTATGTTTTTTTTTACGGAATCGTATAGAGGGTATCGAGGGGACCTAGGGAAAATTCCGACTTTTCCAAATTTGCCCCCCCTTCTCCCCCCCCTTTAGGGGGGCTCCCAAACAGAGCCATACTGAATGTTCTTTTTTGTGGGGTTGTATAGAGGGGGTCAAATGGTTTTAAGGCAGGTAAAAATTTCCCCCCCCCTTTGCCCCCTGACCCCCCCTTTTGAAGTTGCTACCGAAAAGAGTCGAAATAGAAAAAAATTGATTGCAGCACCGTATAGAGGGTTCCTTCTCGTGTTGAAAAATAAAAAAAATCACCCCCCCCTCCACCCACATTTTCACCCCCCCTTTTTGTATCTTCCAAACGGATCGACCTAGAAGAAAAATTTTTTCACAGTCATGTAGAGGAGAAGAAGTCATTTTGAACGCCAAAAAAAGTTTGAACCCTTTGACCCCCTAGACCCCCTTTTTTAATAAAAAACCGAAAATTGGCCAAATTTTGACCTTTTTTTTCGGGTGGAGCATTGCGGCGAGCGAAGCGAGCTGCAATGCGACTACGCGGAACAGCACGGCGAGCGAAGCGAGCTGTGCTGTGACCCCCCATGACCCCCTACGACCCCCCAAAAACCCCCTCTTACAGGAGGCGGGGGAGCATTGCGGCGAGCGAAGCGAGCTGCAATGCGACTACGGGGAACAGCACGGCGAGCGAAGCGAGCTGTGCTGTGACCCCTCATGACCCCCTACGACCCCCCAATAACCCCCTCTCACAGGAGGCGGGGGAGCATTGCGGCGAGCGAAGCGAGCTGCAATGCGACTAAGAGGAACAGCATGGCGAGCGAAGCGAGCCGTGCTGTGACCCCCCTCTTCCAGCAGGCGTGGAGCATTGCGGCGAGCGAAGCGAGCTGCAATGCGACTACGGGGAACAGCACGGCGAGCGAAGCGAGCCGTGCTTTGACCACCACCCTCTTCCAGCAGGCGGGGAGCATTGCGGCGAGCGAAGCGAGCTGCAATGCGACTACGGGGAACAGCACGGCGAGCGAAGCGAGCCGTGCTGTGACCTACCACGACCATCCTCTTCCAGCAGGCGGGGAGCATTGCGGCGAGCGAAGCGAGCTGCAATGCGACTACGGGGAACAGCACGGCGAGCGAAGCGAGCCGTGCTGTGACCCCCACTCTCTTTTAAGAGGTGGGTCGAAGAATGGTGGTCGTAAGAATTCGACAACTGTCACACTGCAAGGCGAGCGAAGCGAGCCTTGCTGTGATCCCCCTCTTCCAGCAGGCGTGGAGCATTGCGGCGAGCAAAGCGAGCTGCAATGCGACTACGGGGAACAGCACGGCGAGCGAAGCGAGCCGTGCTGTGACCTACCACGACCATCCTCTTCCAGCAGGCGGGGAGCATTGCGGCGAGCGAAGCGAGCTGCAATGCGACTACGGGGAACAGCACGGCGAGCGAAGCGAGCCGTGCTTTGACCCCCACTCTCTTTTAAGAGGTGGGTCGAAGAATGGTGGTCGTAAGAATTCGACAACTGTCACACTGCAAGGCGAGCGAAGCGAGCCTTGCTGTGATCCCCCTCTTCCAGCAGGCGTGGAGCATTGCGGCGAGCAAAGCGAGCTGCAATGCGACTACGGGGAACAGCACGGCGAGCGAAGCGAGCCGTGCTGTGACCTACCACGACCATCCTCTTCCAGCAGGCGGGGAGCATTGCGGCGAGCGAAGCGAGCTGCAATGCGACTACGGGGAACAGCACGGCGAGCGAAGCGAGCCGTGCTTTGACCACCACCCTCTTCCAGCAGGCGGGGAGCATTGCGGCGAGCGAAGCGAGCTGCAATGCGACCAAGGGGAACAGCACGGCGAGCGAAGCGAGCCGTGCTGTGACCCCCACTCTCTTTTAAGAGGTGGGTCGAAGAATGGTGGTCGTAAGAATTCGACAACTGTCACACTGCAAGGCGAGCGAAGCGAGCCTTGCTGTGATCCCCCTCTTCCAGCAGGCGTGGAGCATTGCGGCGAGCAAAGCGAGCTGCAATGCGACTACGGGGAACAGCACGGCGAGCGAAGCGAGCCGTGCTGTGACCTACCACGACCATCCTCTTCCAGCAGGCGGGGAGCATTGCGGCGAGCGAAGCGAGCTGCAATGCGACTACGGAGAACAGCACGGCAAGCGAAGCGAGCCGTGCTTTGACCACCACCCTCTTCCAGCAGGCGGGGAGCATTGCGGCGAGCGAAGCGAGCTGCAATGCGACCAAGGGGAACAGCACGGCGAGCGAAGCGAGCCGTGCTGTGACCCCCACTCTCTTTTAAGAGGTGGGTCGAAGAATGGTGGTCGTAAGAATTCGACAACTGTCACACTGCAAGGCGAGCGAAGCGAGCCTTGCTGTGATCCCCCTCTTCCAGCAGGCGTGGAGCATTGCGGCGAGCAAAGCGAGCTGCAATGCGACTACGGGGAACAGCACGGCGAGCGAAGCGAGCCGTGCTGTGACCTACCACGACCATCCTCTTCCAGCAGGCGGGGAGCATTGCGGCGAGCGAAGCGAGCTGCAATGCGACTACGGGGAACAGCACGGCGAGCGAAGCGAGCCGTGCTTTGACCACCACCCTCTTCCAGCAGGCGGGGAGCATTGCGGCGAGCGAAGCGAGCTGCAATGCGACCACCCACTCTCTTTTAAGAGGTGGGTCGGATTGCGGTGAGCGAAGCGAACCGCAATTCGACAACTGTCACACTGCAAGGCGAGCGAAGCGAGCCTTGCTGTGTGACCAAACACCCACACAATATGGGTATCGTTTTCGACTAAATCAAACACGTAGATTACGAAAAAGATGTCCATTTTCAAATCCAAAATGGCTGACAGTTTTCCATCGCAAATGTTACACATGCGTATCGATTTCCATCAAATCAAAGACGTTTTAGGTTATGAAAAGTAGCAACTCCTACGACGATAAGGCCGCCTAAGGCGAAGCACAACCCCCGAGCTGCTTGCAGCTCGGGCACATATACCCTCTAGTTATATTATATATAGCTTAATTACCACTCACTCACTCACTCACTGATTGACATAATTGTTCTCCTTGATGGTGGAGGGGGAGGTATGTTTTTTTTTACGGAATCGTATAGAGGGTATCGGGGGGACCTAGGGAAAATTCCGACTTTTCCAAATTTGCCCCCCCTTCTCCCCCCCCTTTAGGGGGGCTCCCGAACAGAGCCATACTGAATGTTCTTTTTTGTGGGGTTGTATAGAGGGGGTCAAATGGTTTTAAGGCAGGTAAAAATCTCCCCCCCACTTTGCCCCCTGACCCCCCCTTTTGAAGTTGCTACCGAAAAGAGTCGAAATAGAAAAAAATTGATTGCAGCACCGTATAGAGGGTTCCTTCTCGTATTGAAAAATAAAAAAAAACACCCCCCCCTCCACCCACATTTTCACCCCCCCTTTTTGTATCTCCCAAACGGATCGACCTAGAAGAAAAATTTTTTCACAGTCATGTAGAGGGGAAAAAGTCATTTTGAATGCCAAAAAAAGTTTGAACCCTTTGATCCCCCAGACCCCCTTTTTTAATAAAAAACCGAAAATTGGCCAAATTTTGACCTTTTTTTTCGGTTGGAGCATTGCGGCGAGCGAAGCGAGCTGCAATGCGACTACGGGGAACAGCACGGCGAGCGAAGCGAGCTGTGCTGTGACCCCCCATGACCCCCCACGACCCCCCACGACCCCCCAAAAACCCCCTCTCTCAGCAGGCGGGGGAGCATTGCGGCGAGCGAAGCGAGCTGCAATGCGACTAAGGGGAACAGCAAGGCGAGCGAAGCGAGCCGTGCTGTGACCCCCACGACCCCCTCATGACCCCCCCAGCAAGCGGATGGAGCATTGCGGCGAGCGAAGCGAGCTGCAATGCGACTAAGGGGAACAGCATGGCGAGCGAAGCGAGCCGTGCTGTGATCCCCCTCTTCCAGCAGGCGTGGAGCATTGCGGCGAGCGAAGCGAGCTGCAATGCGACTACGGGGAACAGCACGGCGAGCGAAGCGAGCCGTGCTGTGACCTACCACGACCATCCTCTTCCAGCAGGCGGGGAGCATTGCGGCGAGCGAAGCGAGCTGCAATGCGACTACGGGGAACAGCACGGCGAGCGAAGCGAGCCGTGCTGTGACCCCCCATGACCCCCCACGACCCCCTAAAAACCCCCTCTCCCATCAGGCGGGGGAGCATTGCGGCGAGCGAAGCGAGCTGCAATGCGACTAAGGGGAACAGCAAGGCGAGCGAAGCGAGCCGTGCTGTGACCCCCACGACCCCCCATGACCCCCCCAGCAAGCGGATGGAGCATTGCGGCGAGCGAAGCGAGCTGCAATGCGACCAAGGGGAACAGCACGGCGAGCGAAGCGAGCCGTGCTGTGACCACCACCCTCTTCCAGCAGGCAGGGAGCATTGCGGCGAGCGAAGCGAGCTGCAATGCGACTAATGGAACAGCACGGTGAGCGAAGCGAGCCGTGCTGTGACCACCACCTTCTTCCAGCAGGCGGGGAGCATTGCGGCGAGCGAAGCGAGCTGCAATGCGACCAAGGGGAACAGCACGGCGAGCGAAGCGAGCCGTGCTGTGACCCCCACGACCACTCTGTTCCAGTAGGCGGGGAGCATTGCGGCGAGCGAAGCGAGCTGCAATGCGACTAAGGGGAACAGCACGGCGAGCGAAGCGAGCCGTGCTGTGACCCCTCATGACCACTCTCTCCCAGCAGGCGGGGAGCATTGCGGCGAGCGAAGCGAGCTGCAATGCGACCAAGGGGAACAGCACGGCCAGCGAAGCGAGCCGTGCTGTGACCCCCACGAACCCCCACTCCCAGCAAGCGGATGGAGCATTGCGGCGAGCGAAGCGAGCTGCAATGCGACTAAGAGGAACAGCATGGCGAGCGAAGCGAGCCGTGCTGTGACTCCGCTCTTCTAGCAGGCGGGGAGCATTGCGGCGAGCGAAGCGAGCTGCAATGCGACTAAGGGAAACAGCACGGCGAGCGAAGCGAGCCGTGCTGTGACCCCCACGACTCCCCATGAGGAGGGTCGGATTGCGGTGAGCGAAGCGAACCGCAATTCGACAACTGTCACACTGCAAGGCGAGCGAAGCGAGCCTTGCTGTGTGACCCAACACCCCTACATATGGGTATCGTTTTCGACTAAATCAAACACGTAGATTACGAAATAGATGTCCATTTTCAAATCCAAGATGGCTGACAGTTTACTATCGCAGATTTTACACATGGATATCGATTTCCATCAAATCAAAGACGTTTTAGGTTATGAAAAGTAAAAACTCCAATGCAATAAGGCCGCCTAAGGCGAAGCACAACCCCCGAGCTGCTTGCAGCTCGGGCACATATACCCTCTAGTTATATTATATATAGCTTAATTACCACTCACTCACTCACTCACTGATTGACATAATTGTTCTCCTTGATGGTGGAGGGGGAGGTATGTTTTTTTTTACGGAATCGTATAGAGGGTATCGGGGGGACCTAGGGAAAATTCCGACTTTTCCAAATTTGCCCCCCCTTCTCCCCCCCCTTTAGGGGGGCTCCCAAACAGAGCCATACTGAATGTTCTTTTTTGTGGGGTTGTATAGAGGGGGTCAAATGGTTTTAAAGGCAATAGAAAATTCCCCCCCCCCTTTGCCCCCGGACCCCCCCTTTTGAAGTTGCTACCGAAAAGAGTCGAAATAGAAAAAAATTGATTGCAGCACCGTATAGAGGGTTCCTTCTCGTGTTGAAAAATAAAAAAAATACCCCCCCCCTCCATGCCCATTTTCACCCCCCCTTTTTTGTATCTCCCAAACGGGTCGACCTAGAAGAAAAATTTTTTCACAGTCATGTAGAGGAGAAAAAGTCGTTTTGAACGCCAAAAAAAGTTTTTCCCCCCTGACCCCCCAGACCCCCTTTTTTGATAAAAAACCGAAAATTGGCCAAATTTTAACCTTTTTTTTCGGGTGGAGCATTGCGGCGAGCGAAGCGAGCTGCAATGCGACTACAGGGAACAGCACGGCGAGCGAAGCGAGCTGTGCTGTGACCCCCCATGACCCCCTACGACCCCCCGAAAACCCTCTCTCCCAGGAGGCGGGGGAGCATTGCGGCGAGCGAAGCGAGCTGCAATGCGACTACGGGGAACAGCACGGCGAGCGAAGCGAGCTGTGCTGTGACCCCCCATGACCCCCTACGACCCCCCGAAAACCCTCTCTCCCAGGAGGCGGGGGAGCATTGCGGCGAGCGAAGCGAGCTGCAATGCGACTAAGGGGAACAGCATGGCGAGCGAAGCGAGCCGTGCTGTGATCCCCCTCTTCCAGCAGGCGTGGAGCATTGCGGCGAGCGAAGCGAGCTGCAATGCGACTACGGGGAACAGCACGGCGAGCGAAGCGAGCCGTGCTGTGACCTACCACGACCCCCCTCTTCCAGCAGGCGTGGAGCATTGCGGCGAGCGAAGCGAGCTGCAATGCGACTAAGGGGAACAGCATGGCGAGCGTGCTGTGACCCCCACTCTCTTTTAAGAGGTGGGTCGGATTGCGGTGAGCGAAGCGAACCGCAATTCGACAACTGTCACACTGCAAGGCGAGCGAAGCGAGCCTTGCTGTGTGACCAAACACCCAAATATATGGGTATCGTTTTCGACTAAATCAAACACGTAGATTACGAAAAAGATGTCTATTTTCAAATCCAAGATGGCTGACAGTTTACTATCGCAGATTTTACACATGGATATCGATTTCCATCAAATCAAAGACGTTTTAGGTTATGAAAAGTTACAACTCCTACGACGATAAGGCCGCCTAAGGCGAAGCACAACCCCCGAGCTGCTTGCAGCTCGGGCACATATACCCTCTAGTTATTATATTATATATAGCTTAATTACCACTGACTCACTGACTGACTGACATAATTGTTCTCCCTGATGGTGGAGGGGGAGGTATGGTTTTTTTTATGGAATCGTATAGAGGGTGTCGGGGGGACCTAGGGAAAATTCCGACTTTTCCAAATTTGCCCCCCCTTCTCCCCCCCCTTTAGGGGGGCTCCCGAACAGAGCCATACTGAATGTTCTTTTTTGTGGGGTTGTATAGAGGGGGTCAAATGGTTTTAAGGCAGGTAAAAATTTCCCCCCCCCTTTGCCCCCTGACCCCCCCTTTTCAAGTTGCTACCGAAAAGAGTCGAAATAGAAAAAATTGGATTGCGGTGTCGTATAGGGGGTTCCTTCTCGTGTTGAAAAATAAAAAAAAAACACCCCCCCTTCCATGCCCATTTTCACCCCCCCTTTTTGTATCTCCCAAACGGATCGACCTAGAAGAAAAATTTTTTCACAGTCATGTAGAGGAGAAAAAGTCATTTTGAACGCCAAAAAAAGTTTGACCCCCCTGACCCCCCAGACCCCCTTTTTTAATAAAAAACCGAAAACTGGCCAAATTTTGACCTTTTTTTTCGGGTGGAGCATTGCGGCGAGCGAAGCGAGCTGCAATGCGACTACGGGGAACAGCACGGCGAGCGAAGCGAGCTGTGCTGTGACCCCCCATGACCCCCCACGACCCCCCAAAAACCCCCTTGCCCAGCAGGGGGAGGAGCATTGCGGCGAGCGAAGCGAGCTGCAATGCGAGTACGGGGAACAGCACGGCGAGCGAAGCGAGCTGTGCTGTGACCCCCATGACCCCCCACGACCCCCTAAAAACCCCCTCTCCCATCAGGCGGGGGAGCATTGCGGCGAGCGAAGCGAGCTGCAATGCGACTAAGGGGAACAGCAAGGCGAGCGAAGCGAGCTGTGCTGTGACCCCCACGACCCCCCATGACCCCCCCAGCAAGCGGATGGAGCATTGCGGCGAGCGAAGCGAGCTGCAATGCGACTAAAGGGAACAGCACGGCGAGCGAAGCGAGCCGTGCTGTGACCCCCACACTCTTCCAGCAGGCGGGGAGCATTGCGGCGAGCGAAGCGAGCTGCAATGCGACCAAGGGGAACAGCACGGCGAGCGAAGCGAGCCGTGCTGTGACCACCACCCTCTTCCAGCAGGCAGGGAGCATTGCGGCGAGCGAAGCGAGCTGCAATGCGACTAAGGGGAACAGCACGGCGAGCGAAGCGAGCCGTGCTGTGACCACCACCCTCTTCCAGCAGGCGGGGAGCATTGCGGCGAGCGAAGCGAGCTGCAATGCGACTAAAGGGAACAGCACGGCGAGCGAAGCGAGCCGTGCTGTGACCCCCACACTCTTCCAGCAGGCGGGGAGCATTGCGGCGAGCGAAGCGAGCTGCAATGCGACCAAGGGGAACAGCACGGCGAGCGAAGCGAGCCGTGCTGTGACCACCACCCTCTTCCAGCAGGCAGGGAGCATTGCGGCGAGCGAAGCGAGCTGCAATGCGACTAATGGAACAGCACGGTGAGCGAAGCGAGCCGTGCTGTGACCACCACCTTCTTCCAGCAGGCGGGGAGCATTGCGGCGAGCGAAGCGAGCTGCAATGCGACCAAGGGGAACAGCACGGCGAGCGAAGCGAGCCGTGCTGTGACCACCACCCTCTTCCAGCAGGCAGGGAGCATTGCGGCGAGCGAAGCGAGCTGCAATGCGACTAATGGAACAGCACGGTGAGCGAAGCGAGCCGTGCTGTGACCACCACCTTCTTCCAGCAGGCGGGGAGCATTGCGGCGAGCGAAGCGAGCTGCAATGCGACTAAAGGGAACAGCACGGCGAGCGAAGCGAGCCGTGCTGTGACCCCCACTCTCTTCTATGAGGTGGGTCGGATTGCGGTGAGCGAAGCGAACCGCAATTCGACAACTGTCACACTGCAAGGCGAGCGAAGCGAGCCTTGCTGTGTGACC
Source organism: Eupithecia pulchellata (assembly GCA_963931895.1). Lineage (NCBI taxonomy): Eukaryota > Metazoa > Arthropoda > Insecta > Lepidoptera > Geometridae > Eupithecia > Eupithecia pulchellata. The sequence goes on along the minus strand of CAWVOY010000263.1, from coordinate 14,116 downwards.
AAACACCCACACAATATGGGTATCGTTTTCGACTAAATCAAACACGTAGATTACGAAAAAGATGTCCATTTTCAAATCCAAGATGGCTGACATTTTACTATCGCAGATTTTACACATGGGTATCGATTTCTATCAAATCAAAGACGTTTTAGGTTATGAAAAGTTACAACTCCTACGACGATAAGGCCGCCTAAGGCGAAGCACAACCCCCGAGCTGCTTGCAGCTCGGGCACATATACCCTCTAGTTATAATATATAAAGCTTAACTACCACTCACTCACTCACTCACTCACTCACTGATTGACATAATTGTTCTCCTTGATGGTGGAGGGGGAGGTATGGTTTTTTTTACAGAATCATATACTAGGTGTCGGGGGGACCTAGGGAAAATTCCGACTTTTCCAAATTTGCCCCCCCTTCTCCCCCCCCTTTAGGGGGGCTCCCGAACAGAGCCATACTGAATGTTCTTTTTTGTGGGGTTGTATAGAGGGGGTCAAATGGTTCAAAGGCAGGTAAAATTTTTCCCCCCCCTTTGCCCCCAGACCCCCCCCTTTAAAGTTGCTACCGAAAAGAGTCGAAATAGAAAAAAATTGATTGCAGCACCGTATAGAGGGTTCCTTCTCATGTTGAAAAATAAAAAAAAAACACCCCCCCCTCCATGCCAATTTTCACCCCCCCTTTTTGTATCTCCCAAACGGGTCGACCTAGAAGAAAAATTTTTTCACAGTCATGTAGAGGAGAAAAAGTCATTTTGAACGCCAAAAAAAGTTTGACCCCCCTGACCCCCCAGACCCCCTTTTTTAATAAAAAACCGAAAATTGACCAAATTTTGACCTTTTTTTTCGGGTGGAGCATTGCGGCGAGCGAAGCGAGCTGCAATGCGACTACGGGGAACAGCACGGCGAGCGAAGCGAGCTGTGCTGTGACCCCCCATGACCCCCTACGACCCCCCAAAAATCCCCTCTCCCAGGAGGCGGGGGAGCATTGCGGCGAGCGAAGCGAGCTGCAATGCGACTAAGGGGAACAGCAAGGCGAGCAAAGCGAGCCGTGCTGTGACCCCCACGACCCCCTCATGACCCCCCCAGTAAGCGAATGGAGCATTGCGGCGAGCGAAGCGAGCTGCAATGCGACTAAGGGGAACAGCACGGCGAGCGAAGCGAGCCGTGGTGTGACCTCCCACGACCATCCTCTTCCAGCAGGCGGGGAGCATTGCGGCGAGCGAAGCGAGCTGCAATGCGACTACGGGGAACAGCACGGCGAGCGAAGCGAGCCGTGCTGTGACCTCCCACGACCATCCTCTTCCAGCAGGCGGGGAGCATTGCGAAGAGCGAAGCGAGCTGCAATGCGACCACGGGGAACAGCACGGCGAGCGAAGTGAGCCGTGCTGTGACTCCCACGACCCCCATGACCCCCCCAGCAAACGGATGGAGCATTGCGGCGAGCGAAGCGAGCTGCAATGCGACTAAGGGGCACAGCACGGCGAGCGAAGCGAGCCGTGCTGTGACCCCCACCACCACCCTCATTCAGCAGACGGGGAGCATTGCGGCGAGCGAAGCGAGCTGCAATGCGACTATGGGGCACAGCACGGCGAGCGAAGCGAGCCGTGCTGTGACCCCCCTCTTCCAGCAGGCGGGGAGCATTGCGGCGAGCGAAGCGAGCTGCAATGCGACTACGGGGAACAGCACGGCGAGCGAAGCGAGCCGTGCTGTGACCTCCCACGACCATCCTCTTCCAGCAGGCGGGGAGCATTGCGAAGAGCGAAGCGAGCTGCAATGCGACCACGGGGAACAGCACGGCGAGCGAAGTGAGCCGTGCTGTGACTCCCACGACCCCCATGACCCCCCCAGCAAACGGATGGAGCATTGCGGCGAGCGAAGCGAGCTGCAATGCGACTAAGGGGCACAGCACGGCGAGCGAAGCGAGCCGTGCTGTGACCCCCACCACCACCCTCATTCAGCAGACGGGGAGACTATGGGGCACAGCACGGCGAGCGAAGCGAGCCGTGCTGTGACCCCCCTCTTCCAGCAGGCGGGGAGCATTGCGGCGAGCGAAGCGAGCTGCAATGCGACTACGGGGAACAGCACGGCGAGCGAAGCGAGCCGTGCTGTGACCCCCACGAACCCCCACTCCCAGCAAGCGGATGGAGCATTGCGGCGAGCGAAGCGAGCTGCAATGCGACTAAGACGAGGGTCGGATTGCGGTGAGCGAAGCGAACCGCAATTCGACAACTGTCACACTGCAAGGCGAGCGAAGCGAGCCTTGCTGTGGGACCCAACACCCTCACATATGGGTATCGTTTTCGACTAAATCAAACACGTAGATTACGAAAAAGATGTCCATTTTCAAATCCAAGATGGCTGACAGTTTACTATCGCAGATTTTACACATGGATATCGATTTCCATCAAATCAAAGACGTTTTAGGTTATGAAAAGTTACAACTCCTACGACGATAAGGCCGCCTAAGGCGAAGCACAACCCCCGAGCTGCTTGCAGCTCGGGCACATATACCCTCTAGTTATATTATATATAGCTTAATTACCACTGACTGACTGACATAATTGTTCTCCTTGATGGTGGAGGGGGAGGTATGGTTTTTTTTACAGAATCATATTCTAGGTGTCGGGGGGACCTAGGGAAAATTCCGACTTTTTCAAATTTGCCCCCCATTCTCCCCCCCCTTTAGGGGGGCTCCCGAATGGAGCCATACTGAATGTTCTTTTTTATGGGGTTGTATAGAGGGGGTCAAATGGTTTTAAGGCAGGTAAAAATTTCCCCCCCCCCTTTGCCCCCTGACCCCCCCTTTTGAAGTTGCTACCGAAAAGAGTCGAAATAGAAAAAAATTGATTGCAGCACCGTATAGAGGGTTCCTTCTCGTGTTGAAAAATAAAAAAAAAACACCCCCCCTCCATGCCCATTTTCACCCCCCCTTTTTGTATCTCCCAAACGGATCGACCTAGAAGAAAAATTTTTTCACAGTCATGTAGAGGGGAAAAAGTCATTTTGAACGCCAAAAAAAGTTTGAACCCTTTGACCCCCCAGACCCCCTTATTTAATAAAAAACCGAAAATTGGCCAAATTTTGACCTTTTTTTTCGGGTGGAGCAATTGCGGCGAGCGAAGCGAGCTGCAATGCGACTACGGGGAACAGCACGGCGAGCGAAGCGAGCTGTGCTGTGACCCCCCATGACCCCCCACGACCCCCCAAAAACCCCCTCTCTCAGCAGGCGGGGGAGCATTGCGGCGAGCGAAGCGAGCTGCAATGCGACTAAGGGGAACAGCAAGGCGAGCGAAGCGAGCCGTGCTGTGACCACCACGACCCCCTCATGACCCCCCCAGCAAGCGGATGGAGCATTGCGGCGAGCGAAGCGAGCTGCAATGCGACTAAGGGGAACAGCACGGCGAGCGAAGCGAGCCGTGCTGTGACCCCTCTCTTCCAGCAGGCGGTGAGCATTGCGGCGAGCGAAGCGAGCTGCAATGCGACTAAGGGGAACAGCAAGGCGAGCGAAGCGAGCCGTGCTGTGACCCTTACGACCCCCATGACCCCCCCAGCAAGCGGATGGAGCATTGCGGCGAGCGAAGCGAGCTGCAATGCGACTAAGGGGAACAGCACGGCGAGCGAAGCGAGCCGTGCTGTGACCCCCACGACCACTCTGTTCCAGTAGGCGGGGAGCATTGCGGCGAGCGAAGCGAGCTGCAATGCGACTAAGGGGAACAGCAAGGCGAGCGAAGCGAGCCGTGCTGTGACCCCCACGACCCCCTCATGACCCCTCCAGCAAGCGGATGGAGCATTGCGGCGAGCGAAGCGAGCTGCAATGCGACCAAGGGGAACAGCACGGCGAGCGAAGCGAGCCGTGCTGTGACCCCCACGACCACTCTGTTCCAGTAGGCGGGGAGCATTGCGGCGAGCGAAGCGAGCTGCAATGCGACTAAGGGGAACAGCACGGCGAGCGAAGCGAGCCGTGCTGTGACCTCCCACGACCATCCTCTTCCAGCAGGCGGGGAGCATTGCGGCGAGCGAAGCGAGCTGCAATGCGACTACGGGGAACAGCACGGCGAGCGAAGCGAGCCGTGCTGTGACCCCTCATGACCACTCTCTCCCAGCAGGCGGGGAGCATTGCGGCGAGCGAAGCGAGCTGCAATGCGACCAAGGGGAACAGCACGGCCAGCGAAGCGAGCCGTGCTGTGACCCCCACGAACCCCCACTCCCAGCAAGCGGATGGAGCATTGCGGCGAGCGAAGCGAGCTGCAATGCGACTAAGAGGAACAGCATGGCGAGCGAAGCGAGCCGTGCTGTGACTCCCCTCTTCTAGCAGGCGGGGAGCATTGCGGCGAGCGAAGCGAGCTGCAATGCGATTAAGGGGAACAGCACGGCGAGCGAAGCGAGCCGTGCTGTGACCCCCACGACTCCCCATGAGGAGGCTCGGATTGCGGTGAGCGAAGCGAACCGCAATTCGACAACTGTCACACTGCAAGGCGAGCGAAGCGAGCCTTGCTGTGTGACCCAACACCCCTACATATGGGTATCGTTTTCGACTAAATCAAACACGTAGATTACGAAATAGATGTCCATTTTCAAATCCAAGATGGCTGACAGTTTACTATCGCAGATTTTACACATGGATATCGATTTTCATCAAATCAAAGACGTTTTAGGTTATGAAAAGTAAAAACTCCAATGCAATAAGGCCGCCTAAGGCGAAGCACAACCCCCGAGCTGCTTGCAGCTCGGGCACATATACCCTCTAGTTATATTATATAAAGCTTAAAAACCACTCACTGACTGACATAATTGTTCTCCTTGATGGTGGAGGGGGAGGTATGGTTTTTTTTACAGAATCATATACTAGGTGTCGGGGGGACCTAGGGAAAATTCCGACTTTTCCAAATTTGCCCCCCCTTCTCCCCCCCCTTTAGGGGGGCTCCCGAACAGAGCCATACTGAATGTTCTTTTTTGTGGGGTTGTATAGAGGGGGTCAAATGGTTTTGAGGCAGGTAAAAATTTCCCCCCCCCTTTGCCCCCTGACCCCCCCTTTTGAAGTTGCTACCGAAAAGAGTCGAAATAGAAAAAAATTGATTGCAGCACCTTATAGAGGGTTCCTTCTCGTGTTGAAAAATAAAAAAAATCACCCCCCCCCTCCACCCACATTTTCACCCCCCCTTTTTGTATCTTCCAAACGGATCGACCTAGAAGAAAAATTTTTTCACAGTCATGTAGAGGAGAAGAAGTAATTTTGAACGCCAAAAAAAGTTTGAACCCTATGATCCCCTAGACCCCCTTTTTTAATAAAAAACCGAAAATTGGCCAAATTTTGACCTTTTTTTTCGGGTGGAGCATTGCGGCGAGCGAAGCGAGCTGCAATGCGACTACGGGGAACTGCTGTGATCCCCCATGACCCCCTACGACCCCCCAAAAACCCCCTCTCACAGGAGGCGGGGGAGCATTGCGGCGAGCGAAGCGAGCTGCAATGCGACTACGGGGAACAGCACGGCGAGCGAAGCGAGCTGTGCTGTGACCCCTCATGACCCCCTACGACCCCCCAATAACCCCCTCTCACAGGAGGCGGGGGAGCATTGCGGCGAGCGAAGCGAGCTGCAATGCGACTAAGGGGAACAGCAAGGCGAGCGAAGCGAGCCGTGCTGTGACCCCCATGACCCCCTACGACCCCCCAAAAACCCCCTCTCACAGGAGGCGGGGGAGCATTGCGGCGAGCGAAGCGAGCTGCAATGCGACTAAGAGGAACAGCATGGCGAGCGAAGCGAGCCGTGCTGTGACCCCCCTCTTCCAGCAGGCGTGGAGCATTGCGGCGAGCGAAGCGAGCTGCAATGCGACTACGGGGAACAGCACGGCGAGCGAAGCGAGCTGTGCTGTGACCCCTCATGACCCCCTACGACCCCCCAATAACCCCCTCTCACAGGAGGCGGGGGAGCATTGCGGCGAGCGAAGCGAGCTGCAATGCGACTAAGGGGAACAGCAAGGCGAGCGAAGCGAGCCGTGCTGTGACCCCCACGACCCCCTCATGACCCCCCCAGCAAGCGGATGGAGCATTGCGGCGAGCGAAGCGAGCTGCAATGCGACTAAGAGGAACAGCATGGCGAGCGAAGCGAGCCGTGCTGTGACCCCCCTCTTCCAGCAGGCGTGGAGCATTGCGGCGAGCGAAGCAAGCTGCAATGCGACTACGGGGAACAGCACGGCGAGCGAAGCGAGCCGTGCTGTGACCTACCACGACCATCCTCTTCCAGCAGGCGGGGAGCATTGCGGCGAGCGAAGCGAGCTGCAATGCGACTACGGGGAACAGCACGGCGAGCGAAGCGAGCCGTGTTTTGACCACCACCCTCTTCCAGCAGGCGGGGAGCATTGCGGCGAGCGAAGCGAGCTGCAATGCGACCAAGGGGAACAGCACGGCGAGCGAAGCGAGCCGTGCTGTGACCCCCACTCTCTTTTAAGAGGTTGGTCGAAGAATGGTGGTCGTAAGAATTCGACAACTGTCACACTGCAAGGCGAGCGAAGCGAGCCTTGCTGTGATCCCCCTCTTCCAGCAGGCGTGGAGCATTGCGGCGAGCGAAGCGAGCTGCAATGCGACTACGGGGAACAGCACGGCGAGCGAAGCGAGCCGTGCTGTGACCTACCACGACCATCCTCTTCCAGCAGGCGGGGAGCATTGCGGCGAGCGAAGCGAGCTGCAATGCGACTACGGGGAACAGCACGGCGAGCGAAGCGAGCCGTGCTGTGACGCCCACTCTCTTTTAAGAGGTGGGTCGGATTGCGGTGAGCGAAGCGAACCGCAATTCGACAACTGTCACACTGCAAGGCGAGCGAAGCGAGCCTTGCTGTGTGACCAAACACCCACACAATATGGGTATCGTTTTCGACTAAATCAAACACGTAGATTACGAAAAAGATGTCCATTTTCAAATCCAAAATGGCTGACAGTTTACCATCGCAAATGTTACACATGCGTATCGATTTCCATCAAATCAAAGACGTTTTAGGTTATGAAAAGTAGCAACTCCTACGACGATAAGGCCGCCTAAGGCGAAGCACAACCCCCGAGCTGCTTGCAGCTCGGGCACATATACCCTCTAGTCATCATAATATATAAGCGTCGATTACCACTGACTGACTGACTCATTGACATAATTGTTCTCCCTGATGGTGGATGGGGAGGTATGGTTTTTATTACTAAACTTTAAAGAGTCATTCAATGGGACCTGGGGAAAATTCCGACTTTTCCGATTTTTCAACTTCTTGTAACCGAAAAGACGATTTCAAAAAGGGTCGATTTCGAGGTCTTTTTTGAGAAATTTGAATTTTTTTCTTCTTCATCCTGTAGAGGAAACAATTCCGCATCGAGTGCTGTTCATCCGCCCTCTCCAGGGTGCACCACCTCGACGTGGTGAGGGAAAGCAGCTTCTCCGCGAGGGTTTTCGCCCCCTGGCCGCCGAACCGAGCCGCGCCGCATCGTCCGGTGGTGGAAGCCAGTTTAGTCGTACCAAGCGCCATCCGCTTCAGTAAAAATAAATCCTCCAGGGTGCACCCCCTGGACGTGGCAACGGAAAACGTGACTGCGGTTCGTCGAGTGAATAACGGCCCCAATCGGCCGCGGGCTCGTGCGAGTTTCGTACGACAATCTTCTTCTTGAATTGCTCTATCCGATAAAAAAAAGTTCTTTGAAATCGGTTCACAACTTTTCGAGATATAAGCATGCAAAGAGCCGAAATAATGTCGAAGTCGAAGGCGAGCCGACGCGTGCCGCGGTTGACCTTGACAAACAGTGCAAACAGCTACAACAGCCATGCAGTAAAAGATTCAAACGCATACAGAATAAGGTTCAATATAGAATGGCCTGCTACGTTGCCAAGTGGGTGTTTCATGTGACGTCATCCGCTTTATTTTCTGTCTTTGTTTTCAACGTAGGCATTTACATATGTTAGAGTAGGACAGCAATCGCGCTGGGTTCGTCCGACGTCATCCCATTGTTTTCAATAGTGATGTGATGGTTAGAAAAAAGAATGAATGTAGGTAATAAAATCGATTACAAAAAAATCGTTGGCATTTATTTTGGTAAATATAAACAAGGAAGTAGGTACAGTGTTCAATTGAGTATTCTATTTTATTTTATAAATGAGTATTGAGTTACTTCCACTTATGTTTGTTGATTCATACAATGAGCATTTCTCTTCTAAATTATAAACATTGAAGGGCAAAATGATTAAATGTAATTCATTCATTTTATAGTTTGACCGAAACTTGACCGCCTCTGTACCACGCCTGAGGTATGCGAGCGCACGGCGCGGCCGTTGGGTAGGTAGTTTTCTACCGGACTGTCAATGTCAGACGCACACGAGATAAAGATCCATAGATGGGTCGATCTTTGTCTCGTGATGTCAGGACCGTCATTTTTAAAGCAAACTTATAAACCAGAACCAAGCAGAACCAAGCAAATAAAGGAAAACTTTAACATCATTTTCATCTACTAACCCCTTCAGATAACGTTACTAACATGTAATGAAATATGCAATAATATTACGTTGAAATAATCGATAATCGTTTTTATTTTCACACGAATCAAACCTTGGAATGTTGTCCCCTCACTACACTACATTCAATTCCTTCATTCTCATTGTTTCCCAGTGTTGCTGATTTAGAATTTTTCAAGCTAAATTTGGCATATTTTCTTTCTGTCTAGAACATTATTTTGTCGTTTATGCTAATAGCATATTTTTTGGCATATTTTTTAAAAAAACATGAAACGTACAAACATTTATTAAAATTTAAACACGAAACGAACAATCTTTTTTGTGATTTCTGGGGGATTCTCCAATAAAACTGTTTAGTTTTGTGAGATGGATACCATAAACAAACAATATTTCTTCTCTCCCTCTTCTCTGTAGAAATGAGTGAGAAAAAACATCCTCAATCACTCATTACTTATCTAAAACAATAATTGAAAGTGGAAGCAGAAACAGTGTGAACCTGGAAGCAAATGCCCGAGTTCAAAGAGTGGTTACAGCCCGTTGAAAAAGATACGACAAATATTTATTTTACAATAGGCACTTACAGTAGGTACTTACGCTCTGTAAGTGCGACATTATTGCTGAATAATATTATTCAAAGCAACTTATTACATCAATCTGTCTGTATAAGCAATAGAGCCAATCAAGTCACAAGATTAAGAAGATTCGAAACTAATTGGAATAATGCTACGAACAAAACATCTGTATGTTTTTTATTAACTTTAATTAATTTGGCATATTTTTTTTAGCATATTTTAAAAAAATTAGCATAATTTTGGCATTTTTTTTTTAACATCGATTTAGCATATTTCGTAGTAGCTCAGTTGGCAACACAACACTGTTCCAAACTTTTGTAAAAGTTCTGGACCGTTAGAGAAAATTTGTGTTATTTTTCTATTTTTGGTGATAATAAGTGTATTGTGTGTATAAATAACTCAATTTATCGTGCGCCTTATCTGGTAAGTGAATTTTTATTTTGACTATGTACTAAAAACCAGTTCAAACCGTTTATTATGTCTTCGTAAATGCGTCGTCGTTGTATTCAGAATTTTGATTTTCTTATTCATTCGATTTAGCTATTAGAGTTATCTTAATATAGAGTAGTAGTGGTACTTTACTACGATAAATCAGACTCATTTTGCCATATCGAAGAAGTCACTTAGCAGACCGAAATTGGTTTTGAATATCCTAGGACAGTAGTCTTACCTATTAGTAAATTACCCTTTTCACTGCCACATTCCACCGCAGAAGTCGAAGACGTCCATGTTACTATTGACATTTAAATATTAAATCATAATACTGCTTACCTAACCTAATAAATTCTCATTTCTTTCAGATTGGTTCGGCTGCATGGTCAATAATTTTTGAAGAATTATATGCAGTAATTCGCAGTGTCAACTTAAGATTTCTAACCAGCTTCAGAACCCAGCTTTGAAACTATCCATTTAAGGTAAGTAAACGAGTTTTTCATACACATTATCTTAAATTATTTTAATACCTAACTACTTGTGAGTCGTCAAAATGTTGAATATGAATCAACAACAACATCACCAGCCTATAATAGTCCACTGCTGGACATAGGCCTCCCCTAATGAACGCCATAGATGGCATCATTATGTGGGGGTTATTGTCGCAGGGACGCAGGGGATCGCAGTTTGGTGTAGTTGTTCTGCAGAAGGCTCTGCTGCCCGCCCCCCGCTGTATTTCCCTTGGTCGCCTCTTACGACACCCACAGGAAGAGTTGGGGTGTTGAAATTCTATGCCAGCAACACACGGCATAATATGAATATAAAATAACATTTAATCGTCCCTCCAAATATCATTTATTTCTTTAAGAGGCCGCAATTGAATAAGCATCCTCCTATAATATTTAATATATCCTCCCTGATAAAAACATTTCCAATAAAAGTGTAATGAAATTACATTAATAACATGTTGATTTTTATGAAATTGAACCTTTATCATGGCGACAATGACGATGGATGATATAAACACTTTTACAGACTTCCCACTGAGAGCTTGCAAATGTTATAAGAATATGTCATGATCAGCAGTCATCATATTACAGTTTGATTTGAGATATAGACAACAATCTATAAAAAACTATAAATGAAGCAATATAAGAAAATAGTTATCTCTTCCAGATGACTTAGATTTTCTAAATCAATTACCATCTATCAAATCTGTCTTACTAATGATTTAGTCGGTCAAACTTTAAATAACAGAGAATGGAATAGAATATTACTTTATTGCACCATCAATACAGTCAAAAGTTTACAATTATGCACAATCTTAATACTAACTGTATCTTAAATGGCAAATATGTGTTCTATATTAGATAATTGACAATTTCAGGACTTGAAGTACCACCAGTAACAGCTCACCTAACAACTAACTGATTGTGTAATGAAAAGCAAGGGGTGACGACGGACGGACTCTAACATGCACTTCAAGATTCGAAACAATGGTAAATATAATCATTCACTCATCATCATAACTTTTTAAATGAATCAATTCAACAAAACAGCTACATGGAAATATTAAGACATAATACTACCAACAAAAATTAATTAACCAGAAATTTGAAACAACCATCTGCAGATCATACAAACACTTGTCCCGAGGCGGGAATCGAACCCGTAACCTCCGGTATCGCAGACGGACCTTGGTTCACCGCGCCACAGAGGCCGTGAATATGTAATGATGTACCAAATTACATGTGCTCTAAATTTCAAATGCACATTATTTTATCTAAAATTTATGTATTCGGACCAATATTTGGAAACCTCTTACATAAATTTATTTAATAGGAATATAAGAAAATGTGGATTAATTATATAGTATATTAGCAATATGTTGATGAATTCAATTTTTCGGTATGCCTGTAATGATAGCTGTACAATATATTCAATAAATAAATAAAATACAACGAAATGACACCAAATAACGCTCAGAATCACACTCAAAAGCTTGATTTCAGATGTTTATCTTGATTTTCTTGACGAAAGTATATTTATAGACTCAGCGATAAAAAGTGTCACAGAAAATAGACAATTTACGTGACAATGAAGACTAATTTGAAAAGGTACATTTACACTTTCTTATTATATAACTGTAAATTCCTCACACTGCTCATTCTTTGTGGTGCTACCTGAAGGGCGCGCCATGTTAATAATAGGCTTTTGAAATATTAAAACATAACTTTTATTTCAGGGTTTGGCAGAACCATCAACTTCAGAATTCCACACAACTCATCTTTACCACTAATCGCTACTTACAAGAATCTTATGAAACTATCAATGCAAAGGTATGTAAAACTGGTTTTTTTTACACAATTCTTTAATATTATATTATTACCGCATTGCTTGCGAGGCTTGAAAATTTTGAAATATAATCTATTTTTTTGATAGATAACCTGGAACGAATATAATACATTCATTTGTGCCAAGGCGGGAATTGAATCCGCATCCTCCTACGTGGCTGACTAATCTTTATATTATAACTTCAACATAATATTTTATGTTTATTCCCTGGGATATAAAACATTTCGAATAAAAGTGTTTGTAATTATGCGAAAATTTTGTAGTAAGTTAAATTAATACCATTTTGATTTTTTAGAAACTGAACGTGAATCATGGCGAAGTCGGTCGACTGAGGAGTATACCACGTAACAAAAACAAGACGCGGTTACCAGCGTACCTACACTGCCTTGACTGACGACGCGGCGTATAATGTACAACTCCAAACAAAAGGTAATATTTTTTATATACTCATATAAAAAAATTAACTGGAAGAGACGAAATCCCGGTTGTCGAGTGAATAGCGGCCTCGCGGGTCGCTTCGAATCATAACTTCGGTTCACAACTTTTTGAGTAGGCGAGTATACTGCACTATGAATAAACCAATGGTTATTAGTTCATATTAGTTTCAATGGCGATCTTGGACGAGTTGGACGGCGGGTGAAGGGGCGCGGCGGCGGCGGCTGCGGGGGTTTAATCAAAGGACTTTATAATATTAAATACTATGGAAAGTAACCTACTTAATTAATATATTTAAGTAGAGATATTTATCAATATTTGTTATTATTACGTGTGTCACGCAGTGTCTCGATTTTAGTGGGATATTGGATTTGTTGCGTCTGTTTGAGTGACTTTTTTTGTTAATTCTGCGCTTGCTATACTCAATAAATTAAATACCTAACTTATTCATATTATTGTAAAGAATTCATTTGTTATCATTATATTTCCTTTGTCTAAAGAAAATAAAATTAATTAAGAATCACTAATATAAAATTTAATTGTAATCTGTAAACGTACTTTAATCAATTACTATATATCAAATCTGTTTTTCTAATCATCTATTCGATCATACTTTAATTAACGGAGAAAGAAATAGAATATTACTTTATTGAGACGATATTAGTGGTGTAAGTACCGATTTTTCCTACAGAGCTCGCAAATGTTATAAGAATATGGCATGATCAGCAGTCGTCATTTACAAGTTGATTTAAGATATAAAAAATGCACACAATCCTTTCTCATCGTACTTCGAAAAGACGACCTGACTCCAGTCGATATCATACTAATCTTCAGTTCTTCCAATTTAATAACAAAAATACAAACCATTGATAGGTACCAGTTGTCATATAAGGCAGAAAGCTAAATTAATATTTTTTTATTCTTTTTCAGGTAGTCACAAATGGAAGATGGGAAATTCTATTACTTTTGTGACTGAAAAATTATATTGACAAACATTTAGGTACTACCAATCAACTTAGATAATCTACCTAAACATTTTATGTTGTTTTATTCACTTAAATACAAAATCTGATTTCATATGTGTCCCGATTCAGTATCCTTCCCGATTCTCGCAATGTAATCAAAAAGTAGGTGCCAAAGAAGAACTAATCAAGAAAATTAAATGATACAGCAGAAAACAGCTACCTCATTATTTATTGAAATTTTGAAGTAATCTATACCTACTAAAGTAGATGTATCTAAAGGTACCTTGTTTTTTTGACTTAGGTATGTACATACGGAGATTACTTGGTAATAGATCAATAGATAAATGTCAATATGATTGATTTGATAGCATAAAGGTGACGTCTGGAATAGGCATGGAATGAAACCTTATTTTTTATGTCGGTAAATTTCAAACATCTATACAATAAGTAAGTAAGGTACCTACATATGTTTTTGATAATTTGATAGTGAGAGAACTGAGAGATAAATAGGTAAGTGTAATAAGAAAGTATGTTTTTGATAATTGCCATCTATCGACCCTTAGGAGAACTTTATAATCGTATGAGATAAATCGAATTCTCCGCACTAATTAGGTACCTATATAGTTTCGATGACCTATTGGAGATGGCGTTTTTCCTCAACATGACTTTCTCTGCACTGCACCCATGATAGTGACGCTACCAAACTGTCACAATGCAGTATTGTATATATCTGTCAATTATTTCAATTAGGTACATTTTAGTTAGGTAATTCATTATGCCTTAGTTTCTATACTGTCCATAATATGTGTACTGTGTTCGTGGTGTAGGCGTATCATGCCCGCTTCATGAGATGTAACGCTGTAAGATTATTCGAAACA
>CAWVOY010000262.1:0-21298 GCA_963931895.1 Eupithecia pulchellata | reverse complement strand
AATCCAAGATGGCTGACAGTTTACTATCGCAGATTTTACACATGGATATCGATTTCCATCAAACAGAGACGTGCTGTGACCTCCCACGACCATCCTCTTCCAGCAGGCGGGGAGTATTGCGGCGAGCGAAGCGAGCTGCAATGCGACCAAGGGGAACAGCACGGCGAGCGAAGCAAGCCGTGCTGTGACCCCCACGAACCCCCACTCCCAGCAAGCGGATGGAGCATTGCGGCGAGCGAAGCGAGCTGCAATGCGACTAAGGGGAACAGCACGGCGAGCGAAGCGAGCCGTGCTGTGACCTCCCACGACCATCCCCTTCCAGCAGGCGGGGAGCATTGCGGCGAGCGAAGCGAGCTGCAATGCGACTACGGGGAACAGCACGGCGAGCGAAGCGAGCCGTGCTGTGACCCCCACGACTCCCCATAAGGAGGGTCGGATTGCGGTGAGCGAAGCGAACCGCAATTCGACAACTGTCACACTGCAAGGCGAGCGAAGCGAGCCTTGCTGTGTGACCCAACACCCCTACATATGGGTATCGTTTTCGACTAAATCAAACACGTTGATTACGAAAAAGATGTCCATTTTCAAATCCAAGATGGCTGACTGTTTACTATCGCAGATTTTACACATGGATATCGATTTCCATCAAATCAAAGACGTTTTAGGTTATGAAAAGTAGCAACTCCTACGACGATAAGGCCGCCTAAGGCGAAGCACAACCCCCGAGCTGCTTGCAGCTCGGGCACATATACCCTCTAGTTATATTATATATAGCTTAATTACCACTCACTCACTCACTCACTGATTGACATAATTGTTCTCCTGGATGGTGGAGGGGGAGGTATGGTTTTTTTTTACGGAATCGTATAGAGGGTATCGGGGGACCTAGGGAAAATTCCGACTTTTCCAAATTGCCCCCCCTTCTCCCCCCCCTTTAGGGGGGCTCCCGAACAGAGCCATACTGAATGTTCTTTTTTGTGGGGTTGTATAGAGGGGGTCAAATGGTTTAAGGCAGGTAAAATTTCCCCCCCCCTTGCCCCCTGACCCCCCCTTTTGAAGTTGCTACCGAAAAGAGTCGAAATAGAAAAAAATTGATTGCAGCACCGTATAGAGGGTTCCTTCTCGTGTTGAAAAATAAAAAAAAACACCCCCCCTCCTGCCCATTTTCACCCCCCCTTTTTGTATCTCCCAAACGGATCGACCTAGAAGAAAATTTTTTTCACAGTCATGTAGAGGAGAAAAAGTCATTTTGAACGCCAAAAAAAGTTTGACCCCCCTGACCCCCCAGACCCACTTTTTTTATAAAAACCGAAAATTGGCCAAATTTTGACCTTTTTTTTCGAGTGGAGCATTGCGGCGAGCGAAGCGAGCTGCAATACGACTACGGGGAACAGCACGGCGAGCGAAGCGAGCTGTGCTGTGACCCCCCATGACCCCCTACGACCCCCCAAAAACCCCCTCTCCTAGGAGGCGGGGGAGCATTGCGGCGAGCGAAGCGAGCTGCAATGCGACCAAGGGGAACAGCATGGCGAGCGAAGCGAGCCGTGCTGTGACCCCCTCTTCCAGCAGGCGTGGAGCATTGCGGCGAGCGAAGCGAGCTGCAATGTGAAAGGGGAACAGCACGGCGAGCGAAGCGAGCCGTGCTGTGACCTCCCACGACCATCCTCTTCCAGCAGGCTGGGAGCATTGCGGCGAGCGAAGCGAGCTGCAATGCGACTAAGAGGAACAGCATGGCGAGCGAAGCGAGCCGTGCTGTGACCCCCTCTTCCAGAAGGCGTGGAGCATTGCGGCGAGCGAAGCGAGCTGCAATGCGACCCACTCTCTTTAAAGAGGTGGGTCGGATTGCGGTGAGCGAAGCGAACCGCAATTCGACAACTGTCACACTGCAAGGCGAGCGAAGCGAGCCTTGCTGTGATCCCCCTCTTCCAGCAAGCGTGGAGCATTGCGGCGAGCGAAGCGAGCTGCAATGCGACTACGGGGAACAGCACGGCGAGCGAAGCGAGCCGTGCTTTGACCACCACCCTCTTCCAGCAGGCGGGGAGCATTGCGGCGAGCGAAGCGAGCTGCAATGCGACCAAGGGAACAGCACGGCGAGCGAAGCGAGCCGTGCTGTGACCCCCACTCTTTTTTAAGAGGTGGGTCGGATTGCGGTGAGCGAAGCGAACCGCAATTCGACAACTGTCACACTGCAAGGCGAGCGAAGCGAGCCTTGCTGTGTGACCAAACACCCACTTATATGGGTATCGTTTTCGACTAAATCAAACACGTAGATTACGAAAAAGATGTCCATTTTCAAATCCAAGATGGCTGACAGTTTACTATCGCAGATTTTACACATGGATATCGATTTCCATCAAATCAAAGACGATTTAGGTTATGAAAAGTTACAACTCCTACGACGATAAGGCCGCCTAAGGCGAAGCACAACCCCCGAGCTGCTTGCAGCTCGGGCACATATACCCTCTAGTTATATTATATATAGCTTAATTACCACTCACTCACTCACTCACTGATTGACATAATTGTTCTCCTTGATGGTGGAGGGGGAGGTATGGTTTTTTTTACGGAATCGTATAGAGGGTATCGGGGGGACCTAGGGAAAATTCCGACTTTTCCAAATTTGCCCCCCCTTCTCACCCCCCTAAAGGGGGGCTCCCAAACAGAGCCATACTGAATGTTCTTTTTTGTGGGGTTGTATAGAGGGGGTCAAATGGTTTTAAGGCAGGTAAAAATTCCCCCCCCCCCTTTGCCCCCTGACCCCCCCTTTTGAAGTTGCTACCGAAAAGAGTCGAAATAGAAAAAAATTGATTGCAGCACCGTATAGAGGGTTCCTTCTCGTATTGAAAAATAAAAAAAAACACCCCCCCCTCCACCCACATTTTCACCCCCCCTTTTTGTATCTCCCAAACGGATCGACCTAGAAGAAAAATTTTTTCACAGTCATGTAGAGGGGAAAAAGTCATTTTGAATGCCAAAAAAAGTTTGAACCCTTTGATCCCCCAGACCCCCTTTTTTAATAAAAAACCGAAAATTGGCCAAATTTTGACCTTTTTTTTCGGGTGGAGCATTGCGGCGAGCGAAGCGAGCTGCAATGCGACTACGGGGAACAGCACGGCGAGCGAAGCGAGCTGTGCTGTGACCCCCCATGACCCCCTACGACCCCCCAAAAACCCCCTCTCTCAGCAGGCGGGGAGCATTGCGGCGAGCGAAGCGAGCTGCAATGCGACTAAGGGGAACAGCAAGGCGAGCGAAGCGAGCCGTGCTGTGACCCCCACGACCCCCTCATGACCCCCCCAGCAAGCGGATGGAGCATTGCGGCGAGCGAAGCGAGCTGCAATGCGACTAAGGGGAACAGCACGGCGAGCGAAGCGAGCCGTGCTGTGACCCCTCTCTTCCAGCAGGCGGTGAGCATTGCGGCGAGCGAAGCGAGCTGCAATGCGACTAAGGGGAACAGCAAGGCGAGCGAAGCGAGCCGTGCTGTGACCCCCACGACCCCCTCATGACCCCCCCAGCAAGCGGATGGAGCATTGCGGCGAGCGAAGCGAGCTGCAATGCGACTAAGGGGAACAGCACGGCGAGCGAAGCGAGCCGTGCTGTGACCCCTCTCTTCCAGCAGGCGGTGAGCATTGCGGCGAGCGAAGCGAGCTGCAATGCGACTAAGGGGAACAGCAAGGCGAGCGAAGCGAGCCGTGCTGTGACCCCCACGACCCCCTCATGACCCCCCCAGCAAGCGGATGGAGCATTGCGGCGAGCGAAGCGAGCTGCAATGCGACTAAGGGGAACAGCACGGCGAGCGAAGCGAGCCGTGCTGTGACCCCTCTCTTCCAGCAGGCGGTGAGCATTGCGGCGAGCGAAGCGAGCTGCAATGCGACTAAGGGGAACAGCAAGGCGAGCGAAGCGAGCCGTGCTGTGACCCCCACGACCCCCTCATGACCCCCCCAGCAAGCGGATGGAGCATTGCGGCGAGCGAAGCGAGCTGCAATGCGACTAAGGGGAACAGCACGGCGAGCGAAGCGAGCCGTGCTGTGACCCCTCTCTTCCAGCAGGCGGTGAGCATTGCGGCGAGCGAAGCGAGCTGCAATGCGACTAAGGGGAACAGCAAGGCGAGCGAAGCGAGCTGTGCTGTGACCCCCACGACCCCCTCATGACCCCCCCAGCAAGCGGATGGAGCATTGCGGCGAGCGAAGCGAGCTGCAATGCGACTAAGGGGAACAGCACGTCCTGTGACCCCTCTCTTCCAGCAGGCGGTGAGCATTGCGGCGAGCGAAGCGAGCTGCAATGCGACTAAGGGGAACAGCAAGGCGAGCGAAGCGAGCCGTGCTGTGACCCCCACGACCCCCTCATGACCCCCCCAGCAAGCGGATGGAGCATTGCGGCGAGCGAAGCGAGCTGCAATGCGACTAAGGGGAACAGCATGGCGAGCGAAGCGAGCCGTGCTGTGATCCCCCTCTTCCAGCAGGCGTGGAGCATTGCGGCGAGCGAAGCGAGCTGCAATGTGACTATGGGGAACAGCACGGCGAGCGAAGCGAGCCGTGCTGTGACCTACCACGAACATTCTCTTCCAGCAGGCGGGGAGCATTGCGGCGAGCGAAGCGAGCCGTGCTGTGACCCCCACTCTCTTTTAAGAGGTGGGTCGGATTGCGGTGAGCGAAGCGAACCGCAATTCGACAACTGTCACACTGCAAGGCGAGCGAAGCGAGCCTTGCTGTGTGACCAAACACCCAAATCTATGGGTATCGTTTTCGACTAAATCAAACACGTAGATTACGAAAAAGATGTCTATTTTCAAATCCAAGATGGCTGACAGTTTACTATCGCAGATTTTACACATGGTATATGGTATGGATATCGATTTCCATCAAATCAAAGACGTTTTAGGTTATGAAAAGTTACAACTCCTACGACGATAAGACCGCCTAAGGCGAAGCACAACCCCCGAGCTGCTTGCAGCTCGGGCACATATACCCTCTAGTTATATTATATAAAGCTTAATAACCACTGACTGACTGACATAATTGTTCTCCTTGATGGTGGAGGGGGAGGTATGGTTTTTTTTACAGAATCATATACTAGGTGTCGGGGGGACCTAGGGAAAATTCCGACTTTTCCAAATTTGCCCCCCCTTCTCCCCCCCCTTTAGGGGGGCTCCCAAACAGAGCCATACTGAATGTTCTTTTTTGTGGGGTTGTATAGAGGGGGTCAAATAGTTCAAAGGCAGGTAAAAACTTTCCCCCCCCTTTGCCCCCAGACTCCCCCCTTTTGAAGTTGCTACCGGAAAGAGTCGTTATAGAAAAATTTGGATTGCGGGGTCGTATAGAGGGTTTCTTCTCGTGTTGAAAAATAAAAAAAATCACCCCCCCCTTCACCCACATTTTCACCCCCCCTTTTTGTATCTCCCAAACGGATCGACCTAGAAGAAAATTTTTTTCACTGTCATGTAGAGGAGAAAAAGTCGTTTTGAACGATAAAAAAAGTTTGAACCCCCTGACCCCCCAGACCCCCTTTTTTTATAAAAAACCGAAAATTGGCCAAATTTTGACCTTTTTTTTCGGGTGGAGCATTGCGGCGAGCGAAGCGAGCTGCAATGCGACTACGGGGAACGAAGCGAGCTGTGCTGTGACCCCCCATGACCCCCTCCGACCCCCCAAAAACCCCCTCTCCCAGCAGGCAGGGAGCATTGCGGCGAGCGAAGCGAGCTGCAATGCGACCAAGGGGAACAGCATGGCGAGCGAAGCGAGCCGTGCTGTGACTCCCACGACCCCCATGACCCCCCCAGCAAACGGATGGAGCATTGCGGCGAGCGAAGCGAGCTGCAATGGGAACAGCACGGCGAGCGAAGCGAGCCGTGCTGTTACCCCCACCCTCTTCCAGCAGGCGGGGAGCATTGCGGCGAGCGAAGCGAGCTGCAATGCGACCAAGGGGAACAGCATGGCGAGCGAAGCGAGCCGTGCTGTGACCCTTACGACCCCCATGACCCCCCCAGCAAGCGGATGGAGCATTGCGGCGAGCGAAGCGAGCTGCAATGCGACTACGGGGAACAGCACGGCGAGCGAAGCGAGCTGTGCTGTGACCCCCCATGACCCCCCACGACCCCCCAAAAACCCCCTCTCTCAGCAGGCGGGGGAGCATTGCGGCGAGCGAAGCGAGCTGCAATGCGACTAAGGGGAACAGCAAGGCGAGCGAAGCGAGCCGTGCTGTGACCCCCACGACCCCCTCATGACCCCCCCAGCAAGCGGATGGAGCATTGCGGCGAGCGAAGCGAGCTGCAATGCGACTAAGGGGAACAGCATGGCGAGCGAAGCGAGCCGTGCTGTGACCCCTCTCTTCCAGCAGGCGGTGAGCATTGCGGCGAGCGAAGCGAGCTGCAATGCGACTAAGGGGAACAGCAAGGCGAGCGAAGCGAGCCGTGCTGTGACCCTTACGACCCCCATGACCCCCCCAGCAAGCGGATGGAGCATTGCGGCGAGCGAAGCGAGCTGCAATGCGACTAAGGGGAACAGCACGGCGAGCGAAGCGAGCCGTGCTGTGACCCCCACGACCACTCTGTTCCAGTAGGCGGGGAGCATTGCGGCGAGCGAAGCGAGCTGCAATGCGACTAAGGGGAACAGCACGGCGAGCGAAGCGAGCCGTGCTGTGACCTCCCACGACCATCCTCTTCCAGCAGGCGGGGAGCATTGCGGCGAGCGAAGCGAGCTGCAATGCGACTAAGGGGAACAGCAAGGCGAGCGAAGCGAGCCGTGCTGTGACCCTTTTTTTTGACCTTTTTTTTCCTTTTTTTTGACCTTTTTTTTCGGGTGGAGCATTGCGGCGAGCGAAGCGAGCTGCAATGCGACTACGGGGAACAGCAAGGCGAGCGAAGCGAGCCGTGCTGTGACCCCCACGACCCCCTCATGACCCCCCCAGCAAGCGGATGGAGCATTGCGGCGAGCGAAGCGAGCTGCAATGCGACTAAGGGGAACAGCACGGCGAGCGAAGCGAGCCGTGCTGTGACCCCCACGACCACTCTGTTCCAGTAGGCGGGGAGCATTGCGGCGAGCGAAGCGAGCTGCAATGCGACTAAGGGGAACAGCAAGGCGAGCGAAGCGAGCCGTGCTGTGACCCCCACGACCCCCTCATGACCCCCCCAGCAAGCGGATGGAGCATTGCGGCGAGCGAAGCGAGCTGCAATGCGACCAAGGGGAACAGCACGGCGAGCGAAGCGAGCCGTGCTGTGACCCCCACGACCACTCTGTTCCAGTAGGCGGGGAGCATTGCGGCGAGCGAAGCGAGCTGCAATGCGACTAAGGGGAACAGCACGGCGAGCGAAGCGAGCCGTGCTGTGACCTCCCACGACCATCCTCTTCCAGCAGGCGGGGAGCATTGCGGCGAGCGAAGCGAGCTGCAATGCGACTACGGGGAACAGCACGGCGAGCGAAGCGAGCCGTGCTGTGACCCCTCATGACCACTCTCTCCCAGCAGGCGGGGAGCATTGCGGCGAGCGAAGCGAGCTGCAATGCGACCAAGGGGAACAGCCAGCGAAGCGAGCCGTGCTGTGACCCCCACGAACCCCCACTCCCAGCAAGCGGATGGAGCATTGCGGCGAGCGAAGCGAGCTGCAATGCGACTAAGAGGAACAGCATGGCGAGCGAAGCGAGCCGTGCTGTGACTCCCCTCTTCTAGCAGGCGGGGAGCATTGCGGCGAGCGAAGCGAGCTGCAATGCGCATACGGGGAACAGCACGGCGAGCGAAGCGAGCCGTGCTGTGACCCCCACGACTCCCCATGAGGAGGGTCGGATTGCGGTGAGCGAAGCGAACCGCAATTCGACAACTGTCACACTGCAAGGCGAGCGAAGCGAGCCTTGCTGTGTGACCCAACACCCCTACATATGGGTATCGTTTTCGACTAAATCAAACACGTAGATTACGAAAAAGATGTCTATTTTCAAATCCAAGATGGCTGACAGTTTACTATCGCAGATTTTACACATGGATATCGATTTCCATCAAATCAAAGACGTTTTAGGTTATGAAAAGTAAAAACTCCAATGCGATAAGGCCGCCAAAGGCAAGCACAACCCCCGAGCTGCTTGCAGCTCGGGCACATATACCCTCTAGTTATATTATATAAAGCTTAAAAACCACTCACTCACTGACTGACTGACATAATTGTTCTCCTTGATGGTGGAGGGGGAGGTATGGTTTTTTTTACAGAATCGTATAGAGGGTATCGGGGTGACCTCGGGAAAATTCCGACTTTTCCAAATTTGCCCCCCCTTCTCCCCCCCCTTTAGGGGGGCTCCCAAACAGAGCCATACTGAATGTTCTTTTTTGTGGGGTTGTATAGAGGGGGTCAAATGGTTTTAAGGCAGGTAAAAATTTCCCCCCCCCCTTTGCCCCCTGACCCCCCCTTTTCAAGTTGCTACCGAAAAGAGTCGAAATAGAAAAAATTAAATTGCGGTGTCGTATAGGGGGTTCCTTCTCGTGTTGAAAAATAAAAAAAAACACCCCCCCTTCCATGCCCATTTTCACCCCCCCTTTTTGTATCTCCCAAACGGATCGACCTAGAAGAAAAATTTTTTCACAGTCATGTAGAGGAGAAAAAGTCATTTTGAACGCCAAAAAAAGTTTGACCCCCCTGACCCCCCAGACCCACTTTTTTTATAAAAAACCGAAAATTGGCCAAATTTTGACCTTTTTTTTCGGGTGGAGCATTGCGGCGAGCGAAGCGAGCTGCAATGCGACTACGGGGAACAGCACGGCGAGCGAAGCGAGCTGTGCTGTGACCCCCCATGACCCCCCACGACCCCCGAAAAACCCCCTCTTCCAGCAGGCGTGGAGCATTGCGGCGAGCGAAGCGAGCTGCAATGCGACTAAGGGGAACAGCATGGCGAGCGAAGCGAGCCGTGCTGTGATCCCCCTCTTTCAGCAGGCGAGCGAACTAAGGGGAACAGCATGGCGAGCGAGCCGTGCTGTGACCTACCACGACCATCCTCTTCCAGCAGGCGGGAAGCATTGCAGCGAGCGAAGCGAGCTGCAATGCGACTACGGGGAACAGCACGGCGAGCGAAGCGAGCCGTGCTGTGACCCCCCTCTTCCAGCAGGCGTGGAGCATTGCGGCGAGCGAAGCGAGCTGCAATGCGACTAAGGGGAACAGCATGGCGAGCGAAGCGAGCCGTGCTGTGATCCCCCTCTTCCAGCAGGCGTGGAGCATTGCGGCGAGCGAAGCGAGCTGCAATGCGACTACGGGGAACAGCACGGCGAGCGAAGCGAGCCGTGCTGTGACCTACCACGACCATCCTCTTCCAGCAGGCGGGGAGCATTGCGGCGAGCGAAGCGAGCTGCAATGCGACTACGGGGAACAGCACGGCGAGCGAAGCGAGCCGTGCTTTGACCACCACCCTCTTCCAGCAGGCGGGGAGCATTGCGGCGAGCGAAGCGAGCTGCAATGCGACCAAGGGGAACAGCACGGCGAGCGAAGCGAGCCGTGCTGTGACCCCCACTCTCTTTTAAGAGGTGGGTCGGATTGCGGTGAGCGAAGCGAACCGCAATTCGACAACTGTCACACTGCAAGGCGAGCGAAGCGAGCCTTGCTGTGTGACCAAACACCCAAATATATGGGTATCGTTTTCGACTAAATCAATCACGTAGATTACGAAAAAGATGTCTATTTTCAAATCCAAGATGGCTGACAGTTTACTATCGCAGATTTTACACATGGATATCGATTTCCATCAAATCAAAGACGTTTTAGGTTATGAAAAGTTACAACTCCTACGACGATAAGGCCGCCTAAGGCGAAGCACAACCCCCGAGCTGCTTGCAGCTCGGGCACATATACCCTCTAGTTATATTATATATAGCTTAATTACCACTGACTGATTGACTGACATAATTGTTCTCCTTGATGGTGGAGGGGGAGGTATGGTTTTTTTTACAGAATCGTATAGAGGGTATCGGGGGGACCTCGGGAAAATTCCGACTTTTCCAAATTTGCCCCCCCTTCTCCCCCCCCTTTAGGGGGGCTCCCAAACAGAGCCATACTGAATGTTCTTTTTTGTGGGGTTGTATAGAGGGGGTTAAATGGTTCAAAGGCAGTTAAAAATATTTCCCCCCCTTTGCCCCCAGACCCCCCCTTTTTTAAGTTGCTACCGGAAAGAGTCGTTATAGAAAAATTTGGATTGCGGGGTCGTATAGAGGGTTTCTTCTCGTGTTGAAAAATAAAAAATATCACCCCCCCCTCCACCCAAATTTTCACCCCCCCTTTTTGTATCTCCCAAACGGATCGACCTAGAAGAAAAATTTTTTCACAGTCATGTAGAAGAGAAAAAGTCATTTTGAACGCCAAAAAAAGTTTGACCCCCCTGACCCCCCAGACCCCCTTTTTTAATAAAAAACCGAAAATTGGCCGAATTTTGACCTTTTTTTCGGGTGGAGCATTGCGGCGAGCGAAGCGAGCTGCAATGCGACTACGGGGAACAGCACGGCGAGCGAAGCGAGCTGTGCTGTGACCCCCCATGACCCCCTACGACCCCCCAAAAACCCCCTCTCACAGGAGGCGGGGGAGCATTGCGGCGAGCGAAGCGAGCTGCAATGCGACTAAGGGGAACAGCAAGGCGAGCGAAGCGAGCCGTGCTGTGACCCCCACGACCCCCTCATGACCCCCCCAGCAAGCGGATGGAGCATTGCGGCGAGCGAAGCGAGCTGCAATGCGACTAAGAGGAACAGCATGGCGAGCGAAGCGAGCCGTGCTGTGACCCCCCTCTTCCAGCAGGCGTGGAGCATTGCGGCGAGCGAAGCGAGCTGCAATGCGACTACGGGGAACAGCACGGCGAGCGAAGCGAGCCGTGCTGTGACCCCTCTCTTCCAGCAGGCGTGGAGCATTGCGGCGAGCGAAGCGAGCTGCAATGCGACTATGGGGAACAGCACGGCGAGCGAAGCGAGCCGTGCTTTGACCACCACCCTCTTCCAGCAGGCGGGGAGCATTGCGGCGAGCGAAGCGAGCTGCAATGCGACCAAGGGGAACAGCACGGCGAGCGAAGCGAGCCGTGCTGTGACCCCCACTCTCTTTTAAGAGGTGGGTCGAAGAATGGTGGTCGTAAGAATTCGACAACTGTCACACTGCAAGGCTCGCTTCGCTCGCCTTGCTGTGATCCCCCTCTTCCAGCAGGCGTGGAGCATTGCGGCGAGCGAAGCGAGCTGCAATGCGACTACGGGGAACAGCACGGCGAGCGAAGCGAGCCGTGCTGTGACCTACCACGACCATCCTCTTCCAGCAGGCGGGGAGCATTGCGGCGAGCGAAGCGAGCTGCAATGCGACTAAGGGGAACAGCACGGCGAGCGAAGCGAGCCGTGCTTTGACCACCACCCTCTTCCAGCAGGCGGGGAGCATTGCGGCGAGCGAAGCGAGCTGCAATGCGACCAAGGGGAACAGCACGGCGAGCGAAGCGAGCCGTGCTGTGACCCCCACTCTCTTTTAAGAGGTGGGTCGGATTGATTGTATCGTTTTCGACTAAATCAAACACGTAGATTACGAAAAAGATGTCCATTTTCAAATCCAAAATGGCTGACAGTTTACCATCGCAAATGTTACACATGCGTATCGATTTCCATCAAATCAAAGACGTTTTAGGTTATGAAAAGTAGCAACTCCTACGACGATAAGGCCGCCTAAGGCGAAGCACAACCCCCGAGCTGCTTGCAGCTCGGGCACATATACCCTCTAGTTATATTATATAAAGCTTAATAACCACTGACTGACTGACATAATTGTTCTCCTTGATGGTGGAGGGGGAGGTATGGTTTTTTTTACAGAATCATATACTAGGTGTCGGGGGGACCTAGGGAAAATTCCGACTTTTCCAAATTTGCCCCCCCTTCTCCCCCCCCTTTAGGGGGGCTCCCGAACAGAGCCATACCGAATGTTCTTTTTTGTGGGGTTGTATAGAGGGGGTCAAATGGTTAAAAGGCAGGTAAAATTTTTCCCCCCCCTTTGCCCCCAGACCCCCCCCTTTTAAAGTTGCTACCGAAAAGAGTCGAAATAGAAAAAAAATGATTGCAGCACCGTATAGAGGGTTCCTTCTCGTGTTGAAAAATAAAAAAAACACCCCCCCCTCCATGCCAATTTTCACCCCCCCTTTTTGTATCTCCCAAACGGGTCGACCTAGAAGAAAAATTTTTTCACAGTCATGTAGAGGAGAAAAAGTCATTTTGAACGCCAAAAAAAGTTTGACCCCCCTGACCCCCCAGACCCCCTTTTTTAATAAAAAACCGAAAATTGACCAAATTTTGACCTTTTTTTTCGGGTGGAGCATTGCGGCGAGCGAAGCGAGCTGCAATGCGACTACGGGGAACAGCACGGCGAGCGAAGCGAGCTGTGCTGTGACCCCCCATGACCCCCTACGACCCCCCAAAAATCCCCTCTCCCAGGAGGCGGGGGAGCATTGCGGCGAGCGAAGCAAGCTGCAATGCGACTAAGGGGAACAGCAAGGCGAGCAAAGCGAGCCGTGCTGTGACCCCCACGACCCCCTCATGACCCCCCCAGTAAGCGGATGGAGCATTGCGGCGAGCGAAGCGAGCTGCAATGCGACTAAGGGGAACAGCACGGCGAGCGAAGCGAGCCGTGGTGTGACCTCCCACGACCATCCTCTTCCAGCAGGCGGGGAGCATTGCGGCGAGCGAAGCGAGCTGCAATGCGACTACGGGGAACAGCACGGCGAGCGAAGCGAGCCGTGCTGTGACCTCCCACGACCATCCTCTTCCAGCAGGCGGGGAGCATTGCGGCGAGCGAAGCGAGGTGCAATGCGACCACGGGGAACAGCACGGCGAGCGAAGTGAGCCGTGCTGTGACTCCCACGACCCCCATGACCCCCCAGCAAACGGATGGAGCATTGCGGCGAGCGAAGCGAGCTGCAATGCGACTAAGGGGCACAGCACGGCGAGCGAAGCGAGCCGTGCTGTGACCCCCACCACCACCCTCATTCAGCAGACGGGGAGCATTGCGGCGAGCGAAGCGAGCTGCAATGCGACTATGGGGCACAGCACGGCGAGCGAAGCGAGCCGTGCTGTTACCCCTACCCTCTTCCAGCAGGCGGGGAGCAGCACGGCGAGTGAAGCGAGCCGTGCTGTGACCCCCACAACCCCCATGACCCCCTCAGCAAGCGGATGGAGCATTGCGGCGAGCGAAGCGAGCTGCAATGCGACTAAGGGGCACAGCACGGCGAGCGAAGCGAGCCGTGCTGTGACCCCCACCACCACCCTCATTCAGCAGACGGGGAGCATTGCGGCGAGCGAAGCGAGCTGCAATGCGACTATGGGGCACAGCACGGCGAGCGAAGCGAGCCGTGCTGTGACCCCCCTCTTCCAGCAGGCGGGGAGCATTGCGGCGAGCGAAGCGAGCTGCAATGCGACTACGGGGAACAGCACGGCGAGCGAAGCGAGCCGTGCTGTGACCCCCACGAACCCCCACTCCCAGCAAGCGGATGGAGCATTGCGGCGAGCGAAGCGAGCTGCAATGCGACTAAGAGGAGGGTCGGATTGCGGTGAGCGAAGCGAACCGCAATTCGACAACTGTCACACTGCAAGGCGAGCGAAGCGAGCCTTGCTGTGGGACCCAACACCCTCACATATGGGTATCGTTTTCGACTAAATCAAACACGTAGATTACGAAAAAGATGTCCATTTTCAAATCCAAGATGGCTGACAGTTTACTATCGCAGATTCTACACATGGATATCGATTTCCATCAAATCAAAGACGTTTTAGGTTATGAAAAGTAGCAACTCCTACGACGATAAGGCCGCCTAAGGCGAAGCACAACCCCCGAGCTGCTTGCAGCTCGGGCACATATGCACTCTAGTTATATTATATAAAGCTTAAAAACCACTGACTCACTCACTGATTGACATAATTGTTCTCCTTGATGGTGGAGGGGGAGGTATGGTTTTTTTTGCGGAATCGTATAGAGGGTGTCGGGGGGACCTAGGGAAAATTCCGACTTTTCCAAATTTGCCCCCCCTTCTCCCCCCCCTTTAGGGGGGCTCCCAAACAGAGCCATACTGAATGTTCTTTTTTGTGGGGTTGTATAGAGGGGGTCAAATGGTTTTAAGGCAGGTAAAAAATCCCCCCCCCCTTTGCCCCCAGACCCCCCCTTTTGAAGTTGCTACCGGAAAGAGTCGTTATAGAAAAATTTGGATTGCGGGGTCGTATACAGGGTTACTTCTTGTGTTGAAAAATAAAAAAAAAACACCCCCCCTCCACGCACATTTTCACCCCCCCTTTTTGTATCTCCCAAACGGATCGACCTAGAAGAAAAATTTTTTCACAGTCATGTAGAGGAGAAAAAGTCATTTTGAACGCCAAAAAAAGTTTGACCCCCCTGACCCCCCAGACCCCCTTTTTTAATAAAAAACCGAAAATTGGCCAAATTTTGACCTTTTTTTTCGGGTGGAGCATTGCGGCGAGCGAAGCGAGCTGCAATGCGACTACGGGGAACAGCATGGCGAGCGAAGCGAGCTGTGCTGTGACCCCCCACGACCCCCCAAAAACCCCCTCTCCCAGCAGGCGGGGGAGCATTGCGGCGAGCGAAGCGAGCTGCAATGCGACTAAGAGGAACAGCAAGGCGAGCGAAGCGAGCCGTGCTGTGACCCCCACAACCCCCCATGACCCCCTACGACCCCCCAAATACCCCCTCTCCCAGGAGGCAGGGGAGCATTGCGGCGAGCGAAGCGAGCTGCAATGCGACTGAGGGGAACAGCAAGGCGAGCGAAGCGAGCCGTGCTGTGACCCCCACGTACCCCCACTCCCAGCAAGCGGGTGGAGCATTGCGGCGAGCGAAGCGAGCTGCAATGCGACAAAGGGGAACAGCACGGCGAGCGAAGCGAGCCTTGCTGTGACCCCCACGACTTCCATGGCCCCCGGCAAGCGGATGGAGCATTGCGGCGAGCGAAGCGAGCCGTGCTGTGACTACCACCCTCTTCCAGCAGGCGGGGAGCATTGCGGCGAGCGAAGCGAGCTGCAATGCGACTAATGGAACAGCACGGTGAGCGAAGCGAGCCGTGCTGTGACCACCACCTTCTTCCAGCAGGCGGGGAGCATTGCGGCGAGCGAAGCGAGCTGCAATGCGACTAAAGGGAACAGCACGGCGAGCGAAGCGAGCCGTGCTGTGACCCCCACGACCCCCCTCTTCCAGCAGACGGGGAGCATTGCGGCGAGCGAAGCGAGCTGCAATGCGACCAAGAGGAACAGCATGGCGAGCGAAGCGAGCCTTGCTGTGACCCCCTCTTCCAGCAGGTGTGGAGCATTGCGGTGAGCGAAGCGAGCTGCAATGCGACTAAGGGGAACAGCAAGGCGAGCGAAGCGAGCCGTGCTGTGACCTCCCACGCCGCAATTTTGCGGCGAGCGAAGCGAGCTGCAATGCGACTAATGGAACAGCACGGTGAGCGAAGCGAGCCGTGCTGTGACCACCACCTTCTTCCAGCAGGCGGGGAGCATTGCGGCGAGCGAAGCGAGCTGCAATGCGACTAAAGGGAACAGCACGGCGAGCGAAGCGAGCCGTGCTGTGACCCCCACGACCCCCCTCTTCCAGCAGACGGGGAGCATTGCGGCGAGCGAAGCGAGCTGCAATGCGACCAAGAGGAACAGCATGGCGAGCGAAGCGAGCCTTGCTGTGACCCCCTCTTCCAGCAGGTGTGGAGCATTGCGGTGAGCGAAGCGAGCTGCAATGCGACTTAGGGGAACAGCAAGGCGAGCGAAGTGAGCCGTGCTGTGACCTCCCACGACCATCCTTTTCCAGCAGGCGGGGAGCATTGCGGCGAGCGAAGCGAGCTGCAATGCGCATACGGGGAACAGCACGGCGAGCGAAGCGAGCCGTGCTGTGACCCCCACGACTCCCCATGAGGAGGTTCGGATTGCGGTGAGCGAAGCGAACCGCAATTCGACAACTGTCATACTGCAAGGCGAGCGAAGCGAGCCTTGCTGTGTGACCCAACACCCACTTAAATGGATATCGTTTTCGACTAAATCAATCACGTAGATTACGAAAAAGATGTCCATTTTCAAATCCAAGATGGCTGACAGTTTACTATCGCAGATTTTACACATGGATATCGATTTCCATCAAATCAAAGACGTTTTAGGTTATGAAAAGTAAAAACTCCAATGCGATAAGGCCGCCCATGGCGAAGCACAACCCCCGAGCTGCTTGCAGCTCGGGCACATATACCCTCTAGTTACTTTTATACGCTTTATCACGATCACAGAGAAAAAGAATATGGGTGCACGATATTAATAAAATTTGTTCCCACATTCTTGCCATGTTTTTATAAGAATTATCCTTCGTATTATATAAACAGGGGTGTTTCCGAACCAATTTTATTAGCTTTTCACTCATATTGTAGTATTTTAGTTGGACGTTACAAACAAATTTTGTAAAAAAATACAACGCCCGGCGTCAAAGCGTCCTAACGCCGCGACAGAACGTTGAGTACGGCTATCGCCGCCCCGCCGCCGCCGCTCTGTGTGACAAAGTACCGCCACAGTACAACACAGTTCGGCGCTATAACGCGGCGTCAACTTAGCGCCCTGACGCGGCGTTCTAACGCGTTCTGTTTGGCAAAGGCTTTGCCAAACAGAACCCCGTTTTCTGTTATGTGTTTAAAGGCTTTGCCGCAAAGCCTTTAAATACATAACAGAAAACGGGGGGAGCAATTCAATTACGGCAAAACAAGAAAATAGGTACATTATCCATCCATTGATTTACGAAATTCAAGTAATGTGAATGCGATGCGAGCACCTAACTCACTTACATACAATGTAGGTACACAATAGGAATCGAATGGTACGGAGCGCAAGCGAGCCATCGACGACGCGCCAAGCGCTCAAAGACGAATTTCGACGAAATTTTTTTTTGTGATTTTAAGGAGAATAAGCAGTGTGAGGTCTTACGCACTATAATTAATGGTTAGTTACACAACAGGATTACTTTATGCGCATTGCTATCCATACATTTGGATACAATTTTTGTGAGTCGCGATTTTTGAAAAAAATTTAACCAAGAATTTTAATTAGTTTCACATTTTAAAACTTACATAGACTAATAATCAGTGATAGGAATAGGTAGTGCAATTTGCCGAAACTTCATAAGGTTATCTTAACATGGACATGCCACAAGTCCCGGGAATTGAATGAGAAATTATTATTCCTATTTTTTGTACTATGTAAAATAACATTTTAAATATACAATAATAAGATTGAAATTATCAATTCATCATATTATCAACGAAGAACGAGAAACTTGCCGCAATATTGGTAATTACTTTTACGAGTAGTTAAGGCTCCGGCGACACGGATGAATTTCCCAAATATATACAAACAATACCAAAATGATTTGTATTTTGAGCATATTTTCAGCATGATCTGCTATTATTTGTTTTAAAATTGTATTGATGTGTTTCTACCACAATTTTTCAAAATTATTTTTTTTTTCAAAATACTTAGCTGAAATTAAATTGAACTGAAACCGGATTTAATCAACGGAAACACGTTTTCGTATTATTTGTGTAGATAGGTACATAAGTATTTTCAATATAGCTTGTGGCAGAAACCTAGATAAATACTATTACAAATAATATCAGATCATGGCGAAAATATGCTCAAAATACAAATCATTTTGGTATTACATTTCTATGGCAAATTCATCCGTCGCCGGAGCCTCAAACCAAAAATATTATGGAATGCATTGTTTCGACTTCACGAAGGCGGCGATAAGTGAAGAAGGGGCTTAGACTGTAACGAAGTTCGTTCGTTTTGTTTATCCTAATAATCTAACTTACGGTTAGTGAAATATTTACATTTTATAAAAGAAACTTACAAAATACCGACAGTGTAACATAAACGATTCTCGATCTCTTTCCCGGAATTCCGGGGTGTATCCATACTATTGATAAATGTTTGAGGTCATTAACCATAGATTGCACTACCTATTCCTATCTCTGCTAATAATAAACACAACAATATTAATTTGGTAATAAACTGAGACAAAGATTAACACTTGACTTATAGAAATTTTACTTTGAGAGGAAACGCTGTTCTTGGTAGTGCGTTTTCAAGAATAACAATGCATCTATGATTTTGTCAGAGAGCGAGCTTCTAAATCTGTTACAAATGTAGCTTGCACTCGAAAATACTCTTTCATTTTTGACACACAAACGCTACACGCACGCTAGATGCACACCTCGTTGTCCTCCCTTATAAATAAGACATTAATTTCTCTACTTTCACGAACCCTGCAAGGTCAAAATTAGTCCTTAGATTCTTGCGACTCTTTTTGCATTCATCCAGTTCTTTGTCTAGCTGCTCTTGCAGAGTTAGTTCATCAACTGCAACGTCTTCGTCAGCAGGAGACGATGAATCGTTTATTTAGAGCTCGGAGGACACGGCATGTGTAGGATTAAGGAAGTTGGGATCACTGTTTTTATTAATATCGGAATTACGATATTCGTCTCAATTCCGGAATTGAAATATAGTAAAAAACTGACCGAGATTCCGGAGTTGCGAAATTCCGGAATTTCGGAATGCATGCCCTACTAAGAAGGGATTATCTTAATATTAAAGGAACGAGCGATTTTCTGGCGACAACGCCCAGCCTAAACCGCTGAAGTTAGAAAGCTGAAATTTGGAAGGTAGGTTCCTTTTATAACACAAGCACCCGCTAAGAAGGGATTTTTGGAAATTCCACCCCTAAGGGGGTGAAAAGGGGGATGGAAGTTTTTTTGGTCATTTTTCTAACTCTGTAACCGGTAGCCCGATTTTCTTGAAATTTACAGGAAATACTAAACATACAAAAATATTGAACACATGTTTCAGAATTTTTCAAAATATTCCTGAAAATAGGGTGAAATGGGTCATTCAAGTTTGAGATTCGTATTTTGGCTCCATATTGAAATGTCTATAACTTTTTGATATAGCATACTAATGACTTGAAACTTTCAGTATGTATTGAAAAAACTATAAATCAAACCACGTGTTTCAGGATTTTTCAAAAATGTTACTATATAAGTTTAAAAAGGTAGTCGAATTACTTAAGATAATTGAGATTTTTTTTAACAAATGACCCAACATGAAACTTACTCAGAATACTAAACAAACAAAAATATTGAACACGTATTTCAGGATTTTTTCAAATATTCCTGAAAAAACATCAAAATATAAAGGAACAAGCGATTTCCTGGCGACAACGCCCAGCCTAAACCGCTGAAGCTAGAAAGCTGAAATTTAGAAGGTAGGTTCCTTTTATAACACAAGCACCCGCTAAGAAGGGATTTTTGGAAATTCCACCCCTAAGGGGGTGAAAAGGGGGATGGAAGTTTTTTTGGTCATTTTTCTAACTCTGTAACCGGTAGCCCGATTTTCTTGAAATTTACAGGAAATACTAAACATACAAAAATATTGAACACATGTTTCAGCATTTTTCAAAATATTCCTGAAAATAGGGTGAAATGGGTCATTCAAGTTTGAGATTCGTATTTTGGCTCCATATTGATATAGCATACTAATGACTTGAAACTTTCAGTATGTATTGAAAAAACTATAAATCAAACCACGTGTTTCAGGATTTTTCAAAAATGTTACTATATAAGTTTAAAAAGGAAGTAGAACTATTGAGGTTATTGTGGTGAAATTTATCAACCATTGACGCTATTGGCTTAGAATTTACAGAGAAAACTACACAAACAAAAATATTGAATACGTATTTTAGGATTTTTCTAAATAATCCTGAAAATGGGATTAAAACGGTTATTCAAGTTTGAGATTTGTAGTTTGGCTCCGTATTCAAATGTCTTAATCATTTTAAGTACTACGTACTTATTACTTTTGCATGTCCTAAAAAAAACAAAAAAATTAATAATACCTACATATGTATTTCAGGATTTTC
The DNA here is from genome assembly GCA_963931895.1 of Eupithecia pulchellata. NCBI lineage: Eukaryota > Metazoa > Arthropoda > Insecta > Lepidoptera > Geometridae > Eupithecia > Eupithecia pulchellata. The sequence goes on along the minus strand of CAWVOY010000262.1, from coordinate 1,389 downwards.
ACAAACATTCCTGAAAATAGGTTGACAGAGGTGATTTAAGTTTGAGTGATTTGTAGTTTGCTCCATATTGAAATGTTTTTAACTTTTTAATGAAGGATGGTAACGACATAAAATTTCAAATAGGTATACATAATACCAAGTACAATAAATAAAAATAGGTAATTCAGAATTTTTCATTAAAATTACGTTAAAAGTATAAAAAGAAGTCTCACCTAAGATTTTTTGGAATTTTTAACTTTTCTCCCAATCAGCTTGAAACAAAATTAATAAAAATATATAATACTTATTTCTGGATTTATCAAAATATGCCTGAAAATGGGGTGAAACGGGTTATTCAAGTTTGAGATTTATAGTATGGCTCCGTATTGAATAACTTTTTAATATGGCGTATAGTTTACTGTTTAGTTTACAAAAAAAGGAACACGTATTTCAGAGCTTTTCATAAAAGTTACTCAATAAGTACCTATACAAAAGGTAAGGGTATTAATGACTTTTCGTTTCAAAAATATACTGTAAAAACAATGATTAAAAACAAGAGTTCCGAAGTTTTCTTTTTTTTAGTCTTTTAATAAGGACAATAATACATAAGAAGTTTTTAAGGACTTTTTAACTTATGTGACTTTTTATCCAGTGTCGAAACTACCTAGAAACTTGCTGATAATACTTAAAATATCAATTTATTGAAGATATGTGTTTAATGGTTTTTCAACATAAAATAGGTTTTGAAGTTATTCAGGTTTTTTGTAAGTTCATAAGGATCATTCTTTGAAAAGAAATGCATAATTAATAATCAAAAGAAAAGGTTATTATTTAAAATTTTGTTTGAATACTCACTCTACTTAGATTCAGGTAATTTATTTATAGTACTTTAATTCAATGGTGTTTTTTCCTCGATAAAATATAAATTCGTAATATTTTTTTTTAACTTTGTCCCTGACTCCTTTCACGACTGTTAGCCGCATGGCTTCTGATTTTGCAATCCAATCCCATCTCAGAAAGCCAATCTGTAGATATATTTAAATAAAATAGGATTAGGAAATTTACAAACAAATTGGGCTATAGTAGAATGTCCACCGTGTCATTAGATTCTCTATAAAAAAATACAGTAAATGATTATTAAAAAAAAAACTCATTATAATGGGCTTATACATGATATTAAAAGCGGGTTTCAATTTCCGACTCTTAAAATAGGGTATTAGCTGATTTCGTCAAGAAGTTTTACCCTAAAGTCCACGCAAATGAAATTGCGAGCGGGTCAGCTAGTTATATATAAACTAGCGGTCCGCCCCGGCTTCGCACGGGTATTAAACAAAAATTTCAGAAATTATACACACTAACACGATGGGTTTCACAGTTTTCATACGGATCCCTTACTTTTTTTAACAGCAT
>CAWVOY010000261.1:0-15617 GCA_963931895.1 Eupithecia pulchellata | reverse complement strand
CACCTGAAAATTGATCACCTGGGTGAATTAAGTGCTACGCAGGGTAGACTTAATGCACCTGGGTGATCAAAGTACACCCTCCCGGTAGACTTAATTCACCTGGGTGCATTAAGTGCTACGCACCACGGTAGACTTGGTGCACCTAAGTGAACTAAGCACGGCTTTCAATAGAGTATAAAACCCCGATCCGGTAGACTCAATTTACCTGGCGTAAACTTAAACAAATTAAACAAACCTAAAAGAGAAATACATAATAATATAATCATTTTGTTCTTGGATCCTTATCTCTTATAAACTTCTGCTCGCCTAGTACTTTTCAACCATGGTACTGTAACTACCTACTATGGATCTACATTTTCGATGACAGCTGTCAAAATTATAACTATCATATCTCGGAAACGACTCGTGCTAGACTTTCAGTACCTGGCCCAAATGAAAGGCGAGAATCGGAACTTTCTGTCACAACTGATAGAAAATTTCAGTCTATCAGATGTGACAGGAACTGTCTAAACTTTAATTTAAACTTTAAAAATATAGAAATTGGTTTCGATCGTAAAGTAAAACTAAGCAAGGCGTCGTCATAATTTATTTCCATTTTTTTATTGGGTACACTCATTGACAAGCTTTAACTGGGTATCTTATCATTAATTATTTTAGATCAATAAATAAAAAATAAAATAAACCTAAATCAAATGTGTTTATTTGATATTATTATATATTATTTAAATTATATTGTTTCGGCCAATCAGAACATGCGTGACTTCTTATTATTAAGAAGACAGTTTTAATTTTGACAGCTGTCATCGAAAATGACGATCCGATTCTCGCCTTTCATTTAGGCCAGGTACTGAAAGTCTAGCACGAGTCGTTTCCGAGATATGACAGTTATAATTTTGACAGCTGTCATCGAAAATGTAGATCCATAGTAGGTAGTTACAGTACCATGGTTGAAAAGTACGGTTGGAGTGGAGTTTACGGGACGCAGGACTTAGAAAATTTTTGACGAATTTTTTTATGTATATATAACATGTATTTTTTTTTATGGCTACGTAAAGAGGGTCACTAGGGGTGCAACTTTAGTTCAGGTGATCTACCCCAAAGTTCAATGACCTCGGCGCTAGAGGTCAAAGTATGTCGTTCAGTTTAAAGGCGAAAAAGACTTAGAAAAATTTCGAAAGATGTTTTTTTGGGCGTATATATAACACATGTTTTTTCTTATGGCATCGTAAAGAGGGTCACTAGGGGTGCAACTTTGGTTCAGGTGATCTACCCCAAAGTTCAATGACCTCGGTGCTAGAGGTCAAAGTATGTCATTCAGTTTAAAGGCGAAAAAGACTTAGAAAATTTTCGACATGTATTTTTTTTTATATATATATAACATATATTTTTTCTTATGCCATCGTAAAGAGGGTCACTAGGGGTGCAACTTTGGTTCAGCTGATTGACCCCAAAGTTCAATGACCTCGGCGCTAGAGATCAAACTGTGTCCGATACAGATACCGATACAGAGCATTCCGATAAGAGTTGATTAGGTTCAATTTGAGTGGCGGATCCGATACAGAGTACCCCGACTCCACGTGGTCTTGTGCGTGGCGCCCCTAGAGTGTATATAATAAGCCGGAGGCGCGAAGGGAGTGCAGCCTCCGCCAGCCGTAACAAGAGACAGGCACCGCGCGAGCCACAGCGGCTGAGGCTGGTCGCCGAAGGCGACCAAAAAGCCGAAGCTGCGGAGGTGAGCAGTGGTGCCTGTCCCTTGTTACGCAATGGCGGAGAGGCTGCACTTCCCGCAGCGCCGGAGCTATCGCGATCCTGAAACTTTCCGGCATCGACTCCAGCAAAAACCAACGTTTTTACAAAAAAGGTCAGTGACCTTGACCTCAAAGGTCACTGACTTTGTGTTCGAAAATTATTAATTTAACATTCCGGCATCGACTCCAGCAAAAACCAACGATTTTACAAAAAAGGTCAGCGACCTTGACCTCAAAGGTCACTCACATGTGCTCGAAAATGATTAATTTAACTTTCCGGTATCGACTCCAGCGAAAACCATCGTTTTTACAAAAAAAGTTCAGTGACCTTGAGGTTAATGACTCAAGGTCACTTATCTAAGGTGCATTGAACCTTAGGTCAAAGGTCAATGACCTTGACCTTGAAAAAAAAAACATGAATTTTTTGCGTCCCGTAAACTCCACAGTGACCAAAAGTACTAGGCGAGCAGAAGTTTATAAGAGATAAGGATCCAAGAACAAAATGATTATATTATTATGTATTTCTCTTTTAGGTTTGTTTAATTTGTTTAAGTTTACGCCAGGTAAATTGAGTCTACCGGATCGGGGTTTTATACTCTATTGAAAGCCGTGCTTAGTTCACTTAGGTGCACCAAGTCTACCGTGGTGCGTAGCACTTAATGCACCCAGGTGAATTAAGTCTACCGGGAGGGTGTACTTTGATCACCCAGGTGCATTAAGTCTACCCTGCGTAGCACTTAATTCACCCAGGTGATCAACTTCAGGTGAATTAAGTCTACCCGACCTAATTTTCCCTGATGAACATGGGCTATATGATATTTTCAAAAAAGTTAGGGATCCGCATGAAAAATTCAATAATTAAATCGAGCGTTCCATATTCAACTTTTTATTTTATTATGGCTTACTTCTACTTTTTTCTCTACGGCCAGTGTCAGTAATGTGATTGATGAGTGTCGATATGGAGTCTCGAGTCAATGTCAAAAACCCCAATGCGGCAGTTTGTTTAATACCCGTGCGAAGCCGGGGCGGACCGCTAGTATTTGATAAAGTACTGACCCCACTTGCAAGGCATTTTCAATGGCCTGCGTGGTGCTGAGCTGGTGCTGATGTAGCGCCGAGTCCAGTAAGTCCCGAGGACTCTGCGTGGCTTCCCGAAGCAAGCGGAGCTCCATGCTTTGTTGCTCTAGTAGGTCTATGGACAAAAATCAACATTTTATTCGTTAATTAGTTTTCAACATTTCGGATCCGTGAAATAGCTTTAATTTAGAGAGGAGCTTCGACTCAAGTCATGAGATATTACTCCCGAGTTCCGCGGTTCGCGGTTTTTTTAGTCTTATTTTGTTGATCAATATTTCTGTTATACTAGATGTTTAGCTGTTTATTATTATTTCTGATATGATGATTGTATTATGTAGGTTTATATTATATACTTTGCTTGTTCACACTTTTAACGTATCTACTATTATTCTTTTCCATGAAAACCTTTTAATAACCTTTTGTTTCTAGTTTCCTAATCTCTCAATTCTCTAAAATCTTAAATAAATAAAACACTTCTAAGAACTGTTCCTCAGCAGATCTCTTTGGCTGGACGCCAGCTTGGTTGGTGGAGATAGTTAGACAGTGAAAGTGTGAATGCTGCCTCACCGGTCAGTCTGTCTAGCTTGGATTCAAGCGCGTCAAGCCTGGCGCGCTCGACCCGCGGCTCGTCGCTAGTCGTCCGCTCCAGTAGCGGCCCGCTCAGCGCCGCGCCCGACGTGTTGTGCGACTGAGCGCTGGATTTGTCGCTCGAAGCTTTCCGTTGGTTCGCTTCCGTTATTTGTGCGATTGATATCGCCGGCCATGATGTTTCGCTTGCTGGGAACATAAAATGAGTCATCACTTTCACATACGAGTTACAGCTGTGTATTCTTTGCGACTGTACTTATGATATAGTGTGTGATGTCCAGAATTAAATCCATAAAAGAGTCGGTCTGATAAATTAAATATGATATTATTTAGTGCGATATTGTTTAATTTCTTACTTTAATAACAAAAAATCTTGAATCGGTCTCAAATTTATATTTCTGTGTGTGAAAACTCATAGAAATATAAATCTACTAGCGGCCCGCCCCGGCTTCGCACGGGTATTAAACAAAAATTTCAGAAATTATACACACTAAAACGATGGGTTTCACAGTTTTCATACGGATCTTTACTTTTTTTAACAGCATTGGGGTTTTTGACATTGACTCGACATTCCAAAACTGACACTGGCCGTAGAGAAAAAGCAAGCACCGTGCGCTATACAACCTCTTTTTCTATTCTGACGCGCCATAATAGAAAAAGAGGTTGAATATACAGCCCACGGTTCAATTATTGAATTTTTCATGCGGATCCCTAACTTTTTTGAAAATATTATATAGCCTATGTTCATCACGGAAAATTAAGGATTCTAATGGTGAAAGAATTTTTTAACTCGGTCCAGTAGTTCGGAGCCTATTCAATTCAAACAAACAAACAAACAAACATACAAACAATCAAATCTTTCCTCTTTATAATACACTCGAGAGCAATGAATCCGGGTCACTCAAAGAATCCAAAAAATCTCGGAAAGTAAGAATGCTAGGTTAATGCAATAAATTGTTCTCCGACGAATCAAAATGTATGCTCTACAAGCACGATGGAAGACACAGAGTGTATAGAAGACCAGGGGAAAGATTCAAGCAAGCATGCATCGAAGAAAAAGTAGCCTACGGTGGTGGGTCTGTACTTGTGTGGGCCGGAATTTCCTCTGAAAGTCGCACAGAGCTGGTGATCATAGAAAACGGCTCTTTAACTAGCGTAAGATATGTGGAAGAAATCCTCAACGAACACGTTGGTCCATTTATGGTCAATTTGGGTGAGGATGCTATATTTATGCATGACAATGCCCGACCTCATACAGGTAGGATTGTGAATGACTACCTTCAAGAGATGAACATTACTTGTATGGAGTGGCCAGCGCGCAGCCCGGATATCAACCCGATCGAGCATGCTTGGGACGAGCTAGGGAGATGCGTAAAACAACGAAACCCTCCCCCAATCACGCTTCCTGAGCTCAAAATTGCTCTCACAGAGGAATGGGAGAATATTCCCCAAAATCGTATAAGGAACTTGGTGTACAGCATGCGAAACCGCGTAACCGCAGTAATGGAAGCACGAGGAGGTAATACGAAGTATTGAAATTCAAGAAAATCGTCATAAAGTTCAAAAATTTCATGTTTCCTATTTTTGTTTTAAGGAGAGATCAGCAGTTTTTTTTTCTTTATGTAATTTTGTGTAAATAAAATGTATGGTGACTCATATTTTTTTAACTTTCATTTAAGGAGTATTAAATTGTCTATTAAATACAATTTATTGCATTAACCTAGCATTCTTACTTTCCGAGATTTTTTGGATTCTTTGAGTGACCCGGATTCATTGCTCTCGAGTGTATTAGTATAGATATAAATATTAAAACAAATTCTTGTTAGTTAAACTATTTATAACTCAAGAGAACGGCTGAAACGATTTGGCTGAAAATTTGTGGAGACGTAGCTTAGAACCACGAGACGGACATAGAACATCCGTTATCATATTCCCGCGGGATAGTACAGACAAACGCGAACGAAGTCCGCACAAGCTGGTAGTTCTAGTAATACATACTGGTGTGCGTGAGTTTGTGTGGTTTAGCGCCGGTATCCGCGAACAAGTCGTTCTGGAAGAGCGGCTCGCTGCCGTTCGGGAGCGGCGGCGGCACCGGCTGCGGCTCCAGCACCGGCTCCTCGCACACTATCTCCTCATCCTGCAAACAGAAGACAATGATTTACAATACACGTATACAGGCTGAGCTTTCTTCTCAGGTTTACTAAAGGGAAGTCTCCAACTGTGAGTTATCGGAACATCTAGTTAGGAGTTACGTGCTCGATTATTAAAACAATAACTAAAAGAACATTTTTAAACTTTTTTGGTAAAGTGAGAGTTTGATTTTTTTTTATTTTTGGTTTTTAGTCCATAGTAAATAATACAAGTGTGGATGTGCAACATAATACAAGTGTGGATGTGCAACATAATACACGTGTCGATGTGCAACATAATACACGTGTCGATGTGCAACATAATACACGTGTCGATGTGCAACATAATACATGTGTGGATGTGCAACATAATACATGTGTGGATGTGCAACATAATACAAGTGTGGACGTGCAACATAAAACAAGTGTGGATGTGCAACATAATACAAGTGTGGATGTGCAACATAATACAAGTGTGGATGTGCAACATAATACACGTGTCGATGTGCAACATAATACACGTGTCGATGTGCAACATAATACATGTTTGGATGTGCAACATAATACATGTGTGGATGTGCAACATAATACAAGTGTGGACGTGCAACATAAAACAAGTGTGGATGTGCAAAATAATACAAGTGTGGATGTGCAACATAATACAAGTGTGGATGTGCAACATAATACAAGTGTGGATGTGCAACATAATACACGTGGTGATGTAGAATACATACAATGTGGTCGGTGTAGAAGTCGTCGTCCTCGTTGTGCGACAGGATCTCCTGCACCTCGCGGCTGGGGCTGGACCCGCCCGACGTCAGCTTGTTGATGCCGAGGCCCTCCGTACACACCGCTGTTGCAAAATTATCATCATAATGATAATGATATTGTAAAGGCCATCACAGTGATATTATAAAGGGTGAGTTTGCTGGTTGATTTCAAATTTCAATAATGTCATAAAAAACCTTCTTTATGAATGATAGCGGGTTAATTAGGAACCTATTTTGTGATGGTGTATACCAACGTTTCATTGTTGGTGTTCTTTCAACACAAAATAGGTCCCTAGTTAGCCCGCTGTCATATAATGCCATCTGTGGCGCTCATTCGGGGAGGCCTATGTCCAGCAGTGGACTATGGCTGGTGATGTGACGTGAATAATGAATGTAGCTGAGAGTGAGGAGTGTGAGTGTTTGTAACCTGTCGTGGAGCCGCGCTTGACGCTGAGGTCGGGCGTGACGCTCGCCAGCGGGATCTCCTCCTCTTCGCGTTTACCCGGGGAGCTGGAAACAAACGGACTGTTCTATACCTAGTCAGCACATTATCGTTTATTGCATTGAGTTGGGTTTCACATGTCATTGATTCAAGAAAGAAGCTTACATTCCAATTGCTCTTTTTGGGAGTGAACGCGATGTTGTATGAGACAAATAAAAGAATGAATGGATGAACTATTATGATAGGGATGGCACAATAGACTCGACTGATTGTATAGGTAACGATTCGATGATACCAAATAGTTGTAGTGCACCCTACAATTGTTTAATTCAGATTCAACAACTTTATTTCTTTAAGGTTACGAAATACGACTTAGACGAGTCAAATTTCATACAGTTAATTATTATAAAGAAAAGAAATAAGCTGTTATTGATCTCTTCACTTCAATTTTATGTCCACAAGTGGAAGAAATGTAATGTTGTTTGTATTGATATACAGGTGTTTTTAGGCTTGATAATTCGCCATCGCTTACAATAAATTATTATAAAACAAGAAATAAGTTGTTGTTGATTCGCTCTTCACGTAATTTTTTTTTCCACTAGTGGAAGGAGCGAAAAAGAAACCACTAGTAGGTATGTATATTCATATATCACTTATGTGTCTAATACATGTTTGTGTTGCCTATGTAAATCTAAATTTAATGTGATGTAGATACATGTCAATATTTATTTATATCTAAAGCTAACAACATTCAATTGTTTAAAAGCTTGTCGGTGTGGGGCATACCGCGCCCTCCACACAAACAATGCACGAACTAAACTAAACGTTATTAAGTACGTAAGCTATAAAGAGTGTATTTACTAACCTAAACGCGTCCGGTGTCATGAGATTCAGTTGCTGCCCCGGGGGAGACTCGGGCCGCGGTGCCAACATACTATTCGATGGTGGCTGTTGGAAAACGATGTGTTATAATCATAAAAATTAAACTCAATACCATATAAACTATTCAAGGAGCGAGGCGCAATAGAAGGCTCAAGGCGGGTCGCGGATTTGATTCTAGCCTACAGTATTATCATTTGAGACATATATTTATCAGTGGATGCGAAGTGAAGGAACTGCCATAAGCACTAGACATATTACGGTAAGCACAGGTGCATGCACTATTCCCCCATTCTCAATCTAATGAGACTGCAGTAATACTGTCAGACCTTGGATCGCACGACAACGGAGGCAGTACCCACGGCTCGGTGTGGTTTCCGAGGGTTGTTGTTGCAACCACTGCGTGTTAGAGCTGGTTCCCACTTGTCGGGTGTCGGGCCCGGATTTTAATCGAATGTTCCAGTGGCAGGCCACAGCTTTGCTGGTGCGACAACCGACTGTGTGAACAGAGTACCGAAATCTGATTGAAACACGGCGCTCGACACCCGACAAATGGCAAGGAGCTCATAGTTTTTTTTTATGACTGATAGACCTTCGTTTGACTACGATCTCACCTAATGGAAAGTTAACATGTGGACGACGGTGTATCACGAAGGTCTAGAAGACACCTATTCACTCTAGTTTTGAAGAGGTGGTAGTTACCTGCGCTCGGAGCAGCAAGCTCTTCAGCTGCTCCGTCTGCTGCTGCAGGATGCTGGAAGCAAGCGCGGGGGACCCGTCCGCCGCGTGCGTGTGAATGTCTTCCAGTGTTGATTCTGACATTGCTGTAAGCCGTACATGTTACGTACAATTATTTATTATTTATTCTAACAATAAAATTCTAGTTCTATTTCATTTAATTTAATTTACCATGCATAAGTCCAGGATGGCTGTCAGGCGGGGTGTAGACGAGCGAGCCCTCCTGCAGACTCTTGGGCTGCACTATGTACAGTCGCACGAACACGCGTCGCTCCGGCGCCTCCGAACACGACACGCCGGAGCCGTTTTCCTGGTTAACAACACATTCAGATATTATTCTCCTGATTGACTTTTCTACAGGTACCGGTACCTGTAGAAAATGTATGCCCTAGACTGGATTAAACAGAAAGGAGGAAGCCGGCGAGATCAGTGGTTTTGCAGGCCAACATCTACTTTGGCCAACAGTGACCACTGTTGGCCTAGTTGGCTTACCAAGGTGAGACCGCGCCACAGTTATCTCTAGTGTCACAAAATGCCACCGTCGGCATTTCACAAGTGCAACAATTCTAGAAATACAAATAAATATATACGTATCTAATTAACAAAATCTTTGCCAACCTCTGTTAAAAATATATAGACGATTATAACGACATTGACGGGCTGAGTAACGGCCCGCCACGTGAGTTATCTACGTTATAGGCACATTCCATTTGACTAAAGTCGTCACTAAATGTTGTACTTACATTGTGTTGCATCTCGAACTCGTCCGGGGAGCCCCCCGCGTCGCCCGCGGACCCGTTCCGGTGGAAGGGGTCGTCGCACGACGACTCGCATTTTACAAGCCGCTCCTCTGTTATCAATATTACATTTCAATTGATAGCACAATAATTCTATAACATACTAGAAAAAATTATGTTTATATGTTTATAAATCCTAGTTTTCTTCACAATATACCACTATGATTGATTTTAAGCATGAACGAGACATTAGTGTCGATCCAGTTGTGCCAAGAACGAAACGAAACTAGCGCTAAACTAGCAAAACATCTTGTTTCAAACAAACTAGATATATTTTACTATGAAAACTATCGTAGTTTGACGAATTCATTATGAATGTAAGCGGGTTAACTACGAACCTATTTTGTGTTGGAAGAACACCAACGTTTATCGCGAACGTTGAAAAGCGCGACGTGTCGCCTTAGTATCGCCTCAGAGATCACTGAGGCGATATGGGTGCGACGTGAGCCGCACTCACCCTGATTAAGTCCCTCGTTAAGGGATGAAACGTTGGTGTTCTTCCAACACAGAATAGGTTCGTAGTTAACGCGCTTACATTCATAAGGAAACTAGATATAACCGTCAATAATTCGACTCACCCGCATCAACGATACAGAAGCTCAGCACGGGATAAGGCAGCAGGAACTCCGATATATTCTTACAATAGGCCAGCGTATCGTCCGTATCCCGGGCCATGTTCAACACATACAGACTCCGGGACTTCAGGTCGCTCAGCAGCAGGTAGCTGGCGCTGCGGTCCAGCATCGCCTTGAGGCCCAGGCTGTCGGAGCCCAGCTGTGGAGCGAACCTTATGGTCTGCATACACGTCCACGACTTGCAAGACCATACTTTGATAGTGGTGTTGTTATCCGCGCCTGTGACGGCGAATTTCCAGAATTGTACGCTGAAATGATGATTGGATTCAGTTATTTTAGTTAAGCTAATTTTTATATTGATATGATACAATACTTATTGACAAGACAACGGCGTGTTGAGCTTTAATGTAAGTATTGTTAAAAGCTTTTTATGGAGGCTTAACGTGATGCGCTAGAACAGTTGGGTATTTTTATATTATTCCAAGTCAAATTTCATACAGTTAATTTTATAATATACACTGTATGAGTGTCTTCCAATTTAGTTGACCTGTAAATTCAACATTAAACTTAGTGAAAGCGTCCAAACAGTTTCATTGGAGAGTGTGTGTGTGTGTACTCACTCAGTGTTGTAGTTGTTGTGGTTGTCGAGGAAGAAGAGGCAGGAGAGCGGCTTGCCGTCGTGCGGCTGCCACTTGTGCAGGCAGAGTGTGTGTGTACTCACTCAGTGTTGTAGTTGTTGTGGTTGTCGAGGAAGAAGAGGCAGGAGAGCGGCTTGCCGTCGTGCGGCTGCCACTTGTGCAGGCAGAGTGTGTGTGTACTCACTCAGTGTTGTAGTTGTTGTGGTTGTCGAGGAAGAAGAGGCAGGAGAGCGGCTTGCCGTCGTGCGGCTGCCACTTGTGCAGGCAGAGTGTGTGTGTACTCACTCAGTGTTGTAGTTGTTGTGGTTGTCGAGGAAGAAGAGGCAGGAGAGCGGCTTGCCGTCGTGCGGCTGCCACTTGTGCAGGCAGAGTGTGTGTGTACTCACTCAGTGTTGTAGTTGTTGTGGTTGTCGAGGAAGAAGAGGCAGGAGAGCGGCTTGCCGTCGCACATACGGCAAAATGACCACTTTAGGCGGTCAAAAATCAAAGATGTGTAATAATATGTGCATTTTACCTAGAAAGGTTTTAAACCTTAAATGTTATTTTGTGTCGAGGCTTGAGAAGATTTTTAAAGTACCTGCCTACTTATAAGGTAATTGTAGATAGAAATAAAAAAGTATTGAAAATAAAATTTAGTTTATTTTACGAAAAGCAACAAATTATGTTATAAAAAGATTCAACTAGGCTAGTTTTTTGGCTAGTTAACTTCACTGTCGTCATGATCATCATCATTGTCATCATCATTGGTCGTTTCTACAAGAGGCACGTCTAACATTTCTAGCACCTCCTTAGAAACTAAAAAAAATAAACGACTACCTGTGAAAAAGGGTCTAGTGTCACAATGAGTTGGTTTGAGTTCCTACAAATTATAATACTAACAGTCAACAAACGCATAAGTGGAAATATTTAGGATAGATGGCGGTACTAAGCGGAACTTTTTTTGAAAGTCTAAGGAATTATCATTTTTTTTTGAAAAGTAGGAGCGGAATGAAATCGTAATTTATTATTAACTGTGGTAAAAATGAAATGAAATCTTAATGTTGTTTTGAAGTAGATACCTGTGGCTTCTACTTCCATAATGAATATTCAGATTTTTGCACGAGGTGAACGAGAATAACAATTTATAATGCTTTCGGGTTTCGTATGTAACTAGCCGTACACTGACAATGCTTAGCTGTCAGAGCCTCGGGCGCAATTGTTATAAACATAAAAAAAGATATTTATGGCTAGTACGATGGTACAACTATCTAACTCGATGAATACAAAAAAATTTAGAACTTATCTTTAAGTAGAAAAATCTATTTTTGACCGCCTAAAGTGATCATTTTGCCGTATGTGCGTCGTGCGGCTGCCACTTGTGCAGGCAGAGTGTGTGTGTACTCACTCAGTGTTGTAGTTGTTGTGGTTGTCGAGGAAGAAGAGGCAGGAGAGCGGCTTGCCGTCGTGCGGCTGCCACTTGTGCAGGCAGAGTGTGTGTGTACTCACTCAGTGTTGTAGTTGTTGTGGTTGTCGAGGAAGAAGAGGCAGGAGAGCGGCTTGCCGTCGTGCGGCTGCCACTTGTGCAGGCAGAGTGTGTGTGTACTCACTCAGTGTTGTAGTTGTTGTGGTTGTCGAGGAAGAAGAGGCAGGAGAGCGGCTTGCCGTCGTGCGGCTGCCACTTGTGCAGGCAGAGTGTGTGTGTACTCACTCAGTGTTGTAGTTGTTGTGGTTGTCGAGGAAGAAGAGGCAGGAGAGCGGCTTGCCGTCGTGCGGCTGCCACTTGTGCAGGCAGAGTGTGTGTGTACTCACTCAGTGTTGTAGTTGTTGTGGTTGTCGAGGAAGAAGAGGCAGGAGAGCGGCTTGCCGTCGTGCGGCTGCCACTTGTGCAGGCAGAGTGTGTGTGTACTCACTCAGTGTTGTAGTTGTTGTGGTTGTCGAGGAAGAAGAGGCAGGAGAGCGGCTTGCCGTCGTGCGGCTGCCACTTGTGCAGGCAGAGTGTGTGTGTACTCACTCAGTGTTGTAGTTGTTGTGGTTGTCGAGGAAGAAGAGGCAGGAGAGCGGCTTGCCGTCGTGCGGCTGCCACTTGTGCAGGCAGAGTGTGTGTGTACTCACTCAGTGTTGTAGTTGTTGTGGTTGTCGAGGAAGAAGAGGCAGGAGAGCGGCTTGCCGTCGTGCGGCTGCCACTTGTGCAGGCAGAGTGTGTGTGTACTCACTCAGTGTTGTAGTTGTTGTGGTTGTCGAGGAAGAAGAGGCAGGAGAGCGGCTTGCCGTCGTGCGGCTGCCACTTGTGCAGGCAGAGTGTGTGTGTACTCACTCAGTGTTGTAGTTGTTGTGGTTGTCGAGGAAGAAGAGGCAGGAGAGCGGCTTGCCGTCGTGCGGCTGCCACTTGTGCAGGCAGAGTGTGTGTGTACTCACTCAGTGTTGTAGTTGTTGTGGTTGTCGAGGAAGAAGAGGCAGGAGAGCGGCTTGCCGTCGCACATACGGCAAAATGACCACTTTAGGCGGTCAAAAATCAAAGATTGTGTAATAATATGTGCATTTTACCTAGAAAGGTTTTAGACCTTAAATGTTATTTTGTGTCGAGGCTTGAGAAGATTTTTAAAGTACCTGCCTACTTATAAGGTAATTGTAGATAGAAATAAAAAAGTATTGAAAATAAAATTTAGTTTATTTTACGAAAAGCAACAAATTATGTTATAAAAAGATTCAACTAGGCTAGTTTTTTGGCTAGTTAACTTCACTGTCGTCATGATCATCATCATTGTCATCATCATTGGTCGTTTCTACAAGAGGCACGTCTAACATTTCTAGCACCTCCTTAGAAACTAAAAAAAATAAACGACTACCTGTGAAAAAGGGTCTAGTGTCACAATGAGTTGGTTTGAGTTCCTACAAATTATAATACTAACAGTCAACAAACGCATAAGTGGAAATATTTAGGATAGATGGCGGTACTAAGCGGAACTTTTTTTGAAAGTCTAAGGAATTATCATTTTTTTTTGAAAAGTAGGAGCGGAATGAAATCGTAATTTATTATTAACTGTGGTAAAAATGAAATGAAATCTTAATGTTGTTTTGAAGTAGATACCTGTGGCTTCTACTTCCATAATGAATATTCAGATTTTTGCACGAGGTGAACGAGAATAACAATTTATAATGCTTTCGGGTTTCGTATGTAACTAGCCGTACACTGACAATGCTTAGCTGTCAGAGCCTCGGGCGCAATTGTTATAAACATAAAAAAAGATATTTATGGCTAGTACGATGGTACAACTATCTAACTCGATGAATACAAAAAAATTTAGAACTTATCTTTAAGTAGAAAAATCTATTTTTGACCGCCTAAAGTGATCATTTTGCCGTATGTGCGTCGTGCGGCTGCCACTTGTGCAGGCAGAGTGTGTGTGTACTCACTCAGTGTTGTAGTTGTTGTGGTTGTCGAGGAAGAAGAGGCAGGAGAGCGGCTTGCCGTCGTGCGGCTGCCACTTGTGCAGGCAGAGTGTGTGTGTACTCACTCAGTGTTGTAGTTATTGTGGTTGTCGAGGAAGAAGAGGCAGGAGAGCGGCTTGCCGTCGTGCGGCTGCCACTTGTGCAGGCAGAGTGTGTGTGTACTCACTCAGTGTTGTAGTTGTTGTGGTTGTCGAGGAAGAAGAGGCAGGAGAGCGGCTTGCCGTCGTGCGGCTGCCACTTGTGCAGGCAGAGTGTGTGTGTACTCACTCAGTGTTGTAGTTGTTGTGGTTGTCGAGGAAGAAGAGGCAGGAGAGCGGCTTGCCGTCGTGCGGCTGCCACTTGTGCAGGCAGAGTGTGTGTGTACTCACTCAGTGTTGTAGTTGTTGTGGTTGTCGAGGAAGAAGAGGCAGGAGAGCGGCTTGCCGTCGTGCGGCTGCCACTTGTGCAGGCAGAGTGTGTGTGTACTCACTCAGTGTTGTAGTTGTTGTGGTTGTCGAGGAAGAAGAGGCAGGAGAGCGGCTTGCCGTCGTGCGGCTGCCACTTGTGCAGGCAGAGTGTGTGTGTACTCACTCAGTGTTGTAGTTGTTGTGGTTGTCGAGGAAGAAGAGGCAGGAGAGCGGCTTGCCGTCGTGCGGCTGCCACTTGTGCAGGCAGAGTGTGTGTGTACTCACTCAGTGTTGTAGTTGTTGTGGTTGTCGAGGAAGAAGAGGCAGGAGAGCGGCTTGCCGTCGTGCGGCTGCCACTTGTGCAGGCAGAGTGTGTGTGTACTCACTCAGTGTTGTAGTTGTTGTGGTTGTCGAGGAAGAAGAGGCAGGAGAGCGGCTTGCCGTCGTGCGGCTGCCACTTGTGCAGGCAGAGTGTGTGTGTACTCACTCAGTGTTGTAGTTGTTGTGGTTGTCGAGGAAGAAGAGGCAGGAGAGCGGCTTGCCGTCGTGCGGCTGCCACTTGTGCAGGCAGAGTGTGTGTGTACTCACTCAGTGTTGTAGTTGTTGTGGTTGTCGAGGAAGAAGAGGCAGGAGAGCGGCTTGCCGTCGTGCGGCTGCCACTTGTGCAGGCAGAGTGTGTGTGTACTCACTCAGTGTTGTAGTTGTTGTGGTTGTCGAGGAAGAAGAGGCAGGAGAGCGGCTTGCCGTCGTGCGGCTGCCACTTGTGCAGGCAGAGTGTGTGTGTACTCACTCAGTGTTGTAGTTGTTGTGGTTGTCGAGGAAGAAGAGGCAGGAGAGCGGCTTGCCGTCGTGCGGCTGCCACTTGTGCAGGCAGAGTGTGTGTGTACTCACTCAGTGTTGTAGTTGTTGTGGTTGTCGAGGAAGAAGAGGCAGGAGAGCGGCTTGCCGTCGTGCGGCTGCCACTTGTGCAGGCAGAGTGTGTGTGTACTCACTCAGTGTTGTAGTTGTTGTGGTTGTCGAGGAAGAAGAGGCAGGAGAGCGGCTTGCCGTCGTGCGGCTGCCACTTGTGCAGGCAGCGCGGGCTGCTCTCCGCGCTCGTGTACACCTGCGACCACAACGTACTGAGGGCCTGTTTCACAATGTCCTCATAAGTTCTTTGTTGCTTATCTGATGGATACACATTATTGAGTCACTGTTGTTTATCCGGCAGATAAGTAACAAATAGCCTATTTTGAACTTATCAGGACATTGTGAAACAAGCCCTAAATGTACCATACGCTACTTCCACCACGATGTTTCACGATGTTCTTTCTACTATTGATATTATTTGTAATACACAGACTCTTAAGCTGATGTGTGCATATCTAAGGCCTTGTCAGTGCACTTCAAATATTGATCCAGTCTATTTTAAAAGAGTTCAC
>CAWVOY010000260.1:0-13615 GCA_963931895.1 Eupithecia pulchellata | reverse complement strand
ATCTTAGCAGTAGTACCTAGTATTTGGAAGTCTGCGACCATCACACCCATACACAAGAATGGTTCCAAATGTGAAGTTACAAATTACAGGTCTATATCAATAAAGCTATGTGTTCTAGCAAAAGTCTTAGAAAAAATCGTAAGTGATCGAATCCACAACTCCCTAAAACGGCAAGTCTACGGTCAGTAACCTAGTTTCTTTTGCCGATGCGCTATCATCTGGCTCAGAATCAAGTGGTCCAGTTGACGCCGCACTATAGCAAGGCATTCGACAGAATTGACCATGTTATACTTCTCAGAAAGTTACTAGCAGCAGGTATAAGAGGGGATCTACATCGATTGTTTGCCTCTTATGTGAAGGATAGGTGTCAGACAGTTGTCCTGAATGGATTTGCGTCGTTGCCGACATTGATAACGTCAGAAGTACCGCAGGGATCTATTATTGGCCCTCTCCTGTTTTCCATAATTTATAAATGACATCGACAATTTGTTAACTCCAAATTTTTACTTTTCGCTGATGAAATGAAAATTTACAAAAATATTGAAATACATTTTAAGAGCATTCTAAAATAATAATAACATACATATATATTTTGAATTTTTAAGCAGCGTTACGTCACTTGTTTATACCCAATCAAAAAAATAAAAAAATCAAAGACTAAATATAGGTCTATCCGGTCTATCGTTGCTTTTTAATCATCATTTGTTTTAGTATGTTTGAGCGAGGAGTAGAATTGAATAGAAATTGTTTTGTTTATTTACTTTATTAATCTACTAGTACTATTATTCAATTGAGAGGAGCTGAACCGGATGCTGGACAGTCTAGCTTCAGCCTCCCGATGTATCGGTCTTGGCATGAATTTAGATAAAACCAAAATCATGATCAATGGCCACATTGATCCAAGACCGGTGATCGTACATGGCCACCTTCTCGAAATTGTTTCTGAGTACACTTACCTCGGGCAGATTTTGCAGTTGGGTAAAAACAATTTCGAGAAGGAAGCCAAGAGGAGGATCCAGCTAGGCTGGGCAGCGTTCGGAAAACTACGTCGAGTCTTCTCGTCATCCATACCGCAATGTTTGAAAACGAAAGTTTTTAATCAGTGCGTTCTACCAGTCATGACCTACGGAGCTGAGACGTGGACACTCACGATAGGGTTGGTCCACCAGTTCAAAGTCGCTCAGCGAGCTATGGAAATAGCTATGCTCGGAGTTTCTCTGAAGGATAGGATTCGTAACGAATTCATCCGACAGAGAACTAAAGTCATCGACATAGCTCAGAGAATTAGCAAACTGAAGTGGCAGTGGGCCGGCCATATATCGCGAAGAACCGATAACCGCTGGGGTAAACGTGTTCTTGAGTGGAGACCGCGACTTGGTAAACGTAGTGTAGGACGCCCTCCAGCCAGGTGGGATGACGATCTGCGAAAGACTGCTGGCAGATGCTGGATGCGACAAGCCGAAGACAGGGCGCTATGGCGCTCATTAGGGGAGGCCTATGTCCAGCAGTGGACTAACATAGGCTGATGATGATGATGATGATGATTATTCAATTAAACTAAAACGGTCCTTATCAACGAAAATGAACGAGCCGCGAAGCGCAAGGTAAAACGCGGTCGCGTCGCTAAAAATTAAACCAAATATTTAGAAATAATTTAAAATCTTTAATTAAAATTAATTTATTGATTAATATGTTATCTTTAGGGGGATTACCCCCATTTTTAGGATTTTTCCCAAAATGAATTGTAACTTTAGCTATTTGTTCCTCTGTTTCTTGTTTGTCTGTAGCGTTATAAATACTGTTGCAAAAGGCCGTATAGATGAACATCTATAAATTGGTCCATAAGTAGGTCACTCCGGGGCTCATTATCTTTTGCTGTCCAATGTCATATTTTTCTTTCATCATCATCACCAGCCTATGTGAATAACACAGTACCAAACTCTGGTTATCCGAATAGGACTGGGTGCGTAATGAAACGACCGTCTCAGTAGAAGTTATATAATAGAAAATCTAAAACTCAAGTTATCCAAAGCCGTGCGTTCTCGTCAGCGAGATTCGCCTTCGTCCACTATTAGTAGCGACATCTAGTTAAAATTTTATACACTAAAGTAGGTACGAGGCGTACTTGCATCATAACATAAGCTTACACCATACATGCCACCCGCCAAGAACGACATTGACAGTTCTTAACTCTACCACCCGCCATGAGGCTTGGATGGATTTGGATGCATAATGTTTTACAAACTAGGAACTAAAACAAGACATCAACAAAAATGTAACTCTACTTAAAGTGTCCTCGATAGCACAGAAAATAAACAAAATTTACAAATCTTTACATAATTACAATCTTAACATACAAACAATACAACAATACATCAGTCGGTGACCGGTAACAAACACAGTTTTGACGTAGGTCTCTTTATGAGAGACTGACCACACTTCAAAGTTACAACACGTACAATATGGTCTGATCCAGGATGCGTCACCCACTCTAACATCCACCGAGCTGGAGGAAGCTTGTCTTCCTTAACAAGAACCACATCGCCGACCTTTGGTTCCGGATTGAGCTTTGACCATTTATATCTCTGCAAACAATGCACCAAATACTCCATGGACCACCTTCGCCAAAAGTCTTGCACCATCTTTTGCGTCATCTGCCAGCGTCTTAGCGAACCGACATTACTCTGCTCGTAGTTACGTTCAGGTACAATCACCAAGGGTTCACCAATCAGGAAATGTCCCGGAGTTAGGGGTGTTGCCTCGCCGTGATCGTTGGACAACGTAGATAGAGGCCTGGAATTTAGGCATGCCTCTACCTGTGCGAGAACTGTGGACAACTCCTCATATGTATGTGAGAGTGGAAACTCCACACTAGTCTCTGAAATTCAGCATCTTCATCAGCAACGATTTTGACGATGTCTGCACTGAGGCAGATTGGATGCATACGCCATCGAATGATGATGTGGCGTAAATCTTACTGCAGCGCAGGTCCGGTCATCGAAGTATCGTTCAGAGAAACTCCATTCATTCCCTTGCATGACGCATCGAACACTACTCTGACCTTGGTCATGATCTTGTCATCGCGTATTACGGCATGATGCGGCAGATAAACCGCGTCTGATTTTCAAGAAGATGAAATCTTTTCAGAGCAATTTCTCTCGAGTGGCCATACTTACACTGTGGATCAAGATCCCGAAATGGCAGTCGCCCAACATACCTACCTGAAGAGTCTCGACGAGTTGTACTGTAGAACTGCTCACACTGCCGCTCTTCTTCGCTGAGAATCTTTACACTGAGGGTATCAGATTCTAGCTGCCAGAATTGCTTAAGCAATTCGTCAAAGCAATTTTGATCACCTTCAGCTTCAAACTGATGCGTTGGACCTAGGGCTTGTAAACCGGTTAATCGGTTAACCGAAAAACCGGTTAACCGGCCGATTTTGCCTCGGTTATTAACCGGGTTTTTTGGTCAAAATAACCGGGTTTTTCGGTTTTTTTTTGGTGTAGTAAAAATGAAAAATATAGCATTCTAAGGGTTTCAATATCACCCACTGACTATTAAATTACTTAGTTTATCGTTTAATACGACCTGGAAGGACAACAAAAATCTCAAAAACACTTTTGAAAGAATAAAAAGTCAGTAACTTCAGTAATTTCGGTTTAATATAATAATAAAATGCAAAATATTGTAATATTAATCTCAGTAACTTATTTTACAAAAAGATAAATTAAATAGTAAGTAATGATGGAGATAATCTTGGGAAATCGCCCCGTGAACAGTGGAATACGACAATGGTTGGCGCTACCAGATTAAGTGCTTGATTGATGAGTGACAGTGGTGTATTGTTAATCAGTTTAGTTCTTCCGCGGCGCTTTGAGAACAGAGGTAGCCGCCTGCGCCGCCCGACAATTTCATCCGGTCGGCACAGACTTATCAACACCATGAACTTGATGGACATTCCCCTAAACACCCTAACCACATACAGTGCTAACGCCACACCTCTCCTTATTTCCAATTTCCAAGAAAATTTGAATACAACAGGAATGTTTTATATTAGTTATATTAGCCCAGTACGAATAAATATACATAAAGGAATAGAAAGGGTTGACGCCATAATATATTCCTTTTAATAAAGGTATCGAGTAAAATTTTCCTGTATACGCTCCATAACGAGACTTTATCTAGCTTTATGGGGTGGGGACCCATACAAAAACTGCGCTTTTTTCTTGATTTCTGACCGGAGCATCATATATTCCTAGGAGTGCCCGAACCAGTTTTGTGAACCAGTTAGCTCGTAAAATGAATCCTATAATTCTGATCGCCTTTGAACAAACGCTGGCAACATAGGGTCTGAACCGCAATTCCTTGTCCAGTTGAACCCCCTGATCCCTCACCAATTCCACACTCTTCAATCGCTCTTCTGTGTGGTAGTTGTAGTGGAATGGGGTAGTTGCTCTGCTACTTAAATCTGTGCTGTGTCTAGGAGGGGACGTTGAGGTCGCTCCACAGATTTACCTTTGAGGGCTAATTGTTCATTGCTGTAAATGACACCTGTTTAGTTTGTTCTCAACAAACTAAACAGGTACTAGCTGTTAAAACTCCATTTAATCTTCTCGACATGCTTTCGATTAAGTTATCAATGAAATCTTGTGGTATTCGATTCCACTCTTGTACTAGTGCCCTTTTGAGATCTGCTGTTTGTTGGTTTTGGATCGCGCTATTTTATTTGCTTTCCTAGCCTTATACCGAGCCGCAGTCAGGGATCCATTTTCAACGATGTGCATCTCCGTACGCACCCCTATGCAAATACTGCCCCATACCATTACTGACCCTCCACCATGGCTCTCTTCCGACAATGTACACTAAGCGTATCTTTCGCAGGGTCGTCTCCAAACTTTAACCCTTCTATCATCTGGCTTTAGATAAAACCTAGACTCGTCAATTAACAATATTTTCCCCCAGTCATCATCATTCCAGTTTTGGTATGAGCGAGCAAAGTTAGCCCGAGCTACTCGATGATCTGTGGTAAGTAAGGGTCCTCTAGCTGGCAAGTACGTCTTTATTCCAGCTTCTTTAACTCTTCTTCTTACGGTTTTAGTGCTAACTGTAACCTGTCGAACATCCTGGAGCATAGATCTGACCTCTGAAGAAGTCAAAGTGCGATTTCTCAGAACACTGCTCACCATAAATCAATCGTCTCTCGTTGAAGTGACTCTCTTGCGACCTTGCCCTGCACGTCTCGTGTACTCACCAGTCTGCTGATATCGTCGAACAATTCGAAATATGACTGATTTGTAAAACCCGTAATCTTTGAGCCACTTCTTTATAACTTTGACCATTTTCAATTAAAGTAACAGCTTTGGAAACCTGAGCTACGCTAAGATTCGGCTTTGTCCATTCATTGATTTGTAAGCACCACTATTGCGATATGATTTGTGAAAAAAAAGACAGAATTTTATGAATTAATTACGCACACGTTAGTAAAATTATTCTAATAGACTAGTGGAAATAGCAAATAAACAAAAAAAAATAAACGAATACCTGAAACAAAAGACTACTGAAGTAACTCTTTTTTCAAATTAAACATTATGGTATATGTGGCCAGTTTGTACTAAGTACGTTTAGCAGAGATGTGATTTATTTGAAATACTTCTATTTTAAATGCAAAAAGAAAATGCAAAATACCTATTTTGTATTTAAATACCTTTCAGTGAAAAGTATTTTGTATTTTATTTGAAATGCCTTTCGAGATGCATTTTGTATTTTTAAAATACATTTTAAAATACAAAATACTTTTTGATTAAGTTGAGCCAACATTACCAGTCAAACAAAACAAAACGCAATACAATTGCCGAATTCGACCGATAGAGGCGCCAACTAACCATGCACGACATCTTTTTATTCTTTGGTCAGAGTGCACGTCTTGTGTCAAGTAATGTCTGACAAGTGTGAAAAATTAGTGATGATGTATTCGAACAACTGGTATTGTTGAAAAGTGTGCTAAATAAAAAATTATATTTATTTTTATAACTATAACAATACCAGTCCAGTTGTTATTAATTAAAAAAAAAAAGTGTAATCGCATTGAGTGTATCTATTCTCCTGTGTAATAAATAAAAATATCTGTGATTTGGTCAGGGGGTATTTTATTTTGAAAAAGTATTTTGAAAATACCTATTTTGCATTTAGCATTTGAAATACAAAACGCAATACTATTTGGTATTTTGCATTTGAAATAGTAAATCTGAAAAGTATTTTGCATTTTGTATTTAAATGCTTTTTTAAAACCATTTTGTACATCTCTGAGTTTTAGTGCATATTTCAGTTGTTTTTTCGATTGATGAACCGTTCCTCTAATTATGTCCATGAGTGTAGATTTGTCAGGCTCAATCATCAGGCCGATAATACACTTCCGATTCTTTGACAGATGGGTGGTCGTATTCGACTATCCGAATGCATTCGTTCCATAAATACATTTTGTAAGACATCGCTTATCTATATTACAATTTCATCCGACGATCAGACAAAAAATTCAGATACTTGCATTTTTATTTAGAATCTTTATTTTGGCAATGCATGTTTATATAGTATTTTGTACTATTATTAATTTTATTTAGATGATGCCCATTAACGGCAGATATATTAATTAATTTAGTTTTCTTCTTTTAGTTTAATCAGTTCATTGTTGTGCGTTGCTTTGCTTAGGTACCTTGTTTGTTATCACTTTGTGCCTGACTGACAACCTATATTTAGGTCTATTACAGATTTTTTCATGACTTGAAATATAAATTGACGTAACCAAGTATGCCTTGAGCTCCAACGGCAAATAAATGAAAATGACACGTGTATTAATCATTTTACTGAACCGTAGATATGTATTCATAAGACTGAATTGTGATTTGAGTCAAATTAATCAGTGCTAAGCTAAATAATATGTAAATTTCATCGAATTTTATGGTTTTATATCATCCAACGACTCTTTTTGGAAAAAACCGAAATAACCGAAAAACCCGGTTTTAACCGGTTTGAAAAAATTAAAACCGAATTAACTGGCTTATAAAATAACCCGGTTTTTACAAGCCCTAGTTGGACCTGATAAGATCCATCCCAATGCTGTGCACTGCGCTGATGGAGTACCATTGGGTCCCTTGATCAACCCCTCTCGGATGATGTTACTGTACACATCGGCGCCCATCAGAATTGACATTTTGCGGGCGAATGTGATGTGTACAGCAACATTGGCGTGTGAAATTGTGGATCTGCGAGAGCGACCTCAGCCAGCTCCACATAGTCTGCCTTCTTTGATGGAAGGAGACCTGTAATTGCACGCAAAACATGTGCACGTACCTGCAGTTGGAAGCTTGGGTCATGGCGCGATTTTAAGTTCATCACGACAACGTGCTTAGATGCTAATCTTTCGTCGCCGCCTAAACCCGCAATGCTGTTCCTACTAAGCACCTTACGGAGACCTAGCATTTGTACTGCCGATTCTGTTACAAATGACGTTTGAGAGCCCTGATCTATACGTGCCCTGAGTAGACGAATGTTTCCATGGTCTGTCTGAACTGAACTCTCACAATCGCCATAGCCAACAGAACCTGATTGGTTCCCTAATTCTGGGAGAAATGTACCTTGAAATTTGATGTTGCTTCGTCTAAAGACGTCGTAACGTCATTGACAGCTGACTTGACTTCAACTGCTAAATCAGAGTCGGCAGTATTTATATCTACTAACTTTGGAGAAGCCTTTTGAATTGGGTGGAGTAAGGAGTGGTGTTTGCGCTTACAAATTTGACACCTAGTTGGAGCTCGACATGTGAATGCAGAGTGGTTTTGACTTAAACAATTAAAACATAAACTATGATACAACAAAAGAGGCCTGTGATCATAATTAAGTTTTGAGAATTCTTTAGAGTTTGAAATCTTGTGATCTTTTGGGCAATTTTACATTTGATTCTCCCGAGACAGGAGGTCGTGAGCTTGCCGGAGTAACCGCCTTAAGTAAGCGTAAAGCCTCTCAGCTCACCCTTATTATCAATATATGTAATCTCTTCAACCTCCTCAAAAACATTCTCTAAAATGTACTCTGATTGACCTATGTCTTCACTACTCAATATAATTTTAGCATGATTGTCCGCAAACATTCGCCACTTCTCGTCCAAAGCTTCGATTCGCGTTAGTATGTACGACTCTTTAGTCACTCGATCTTTTGGAGATTTTTTAAAATTAACAAAATTCGACGACATAAGACTGAATTGACCGTTGATTGCGGCCATGTTGAGATGAGACCAATAAACAAACAAGTACGACAAGTGCGAGTGTAACTCGCGCGCCGAAGGTTTTGAACTTTTGTCGTTTAGGTAGGTACACTAGGTACGTATATGACAAACTCTTGGCGCGGTGGGCTTACAACGCAGGAGGTTGAGGTTTGATTCCTGCCTCGGGACTAATATTTGCAGGATCATCAGATTATTTGTTCGGGTGTTCTAGTCCTTTTCTGTACACAAAAATAAATCATCTAATGTGATACTTATACTTAATTAAGTATAACAGCTATCGTATTAATACCAATAACAAGCTTTGCTTAGCTTGTGGGTAAATGATACTGTGTGGATTATCTAGGATACATACCTATCTCTTCTCAAAAACTTTGAGAACAACGGTTTTGGTGCGCTGTGGAACTCCTATTACAGTTACTACAGAGATTAGTGGGTAGGTAAGTGGGTGGTACCTACAATTTTTTTTCGGCTTTTTTCAACCTATTTCACTAAGTTTGAAACTTAGACGATTTTCAAAACCTGTTCTGAATTGTCGAAATCTATACCTTTGATTTGATATTACTCTTAATGAAATATCCCCCATTGTATGAAAATTTGTTTTTTGACTATATTTCAAAAAGTATTATATTTACAGACTTCTCTATATTTTTCCTGTAAAGATCCATAAATAAAAATATAGATCCATATCTACAAACACTTGGTACATATCACATCGATCGCTCTGCAATCTTCGGAGATAGAGGGGGGGGGGGGGGGTTACCGGTCAATTTTTCGACCTTCTTCAAAATTCAGTGTAAAATCTGTCGAAATTTCAAAAACTGTATTGGAATGTACAAGCCAATTCCTTTCATTTGATACCCAACTCGGTGGGGTAGTCAGCCCTTCAGAAATTTTTCCCGCCCTTTTTTGACCATATTTCAAAAACTGTTATTTTTACAGACTTCTCTATATTTTTCCTGTAAAATATTGATCCATATCTACAAACACTTGGTACATATGACATCGATTGCTCTGCAATCTTCGGAGATGAGAGGAGAGGGGGGGGGGAACGGTATTTTTTTTGACCATTTCAAAATATTTCAAAAAGTATAAAATCTACCAAAATTTCCAAAACTATTTTGAAATCTACAAACGTGTACCTTTCATTTGATACCACTTTTGACTTAGTACGTTCCATTTAAAATTTCGATTTCAAAATTTGTATGGAAAATCTTCATTTTCATTTTTCATTTATTTTTCTATAATATATGTGCGGGCGCACAAAATGTATAATGAAAAATTAAAATGTAAAATGTATTATTATTTCAAATTTCAAGCTGCAGTAGTTTCTGAGATATAAAGGATTCCAAACACAAAACAGACCCAAAGCGATTCCATAAGGGTTTTGCAACCGATGGCAAAACCATAAAAATGAATTCTTAACAACTCGGCACAAAAATCCAAATTTTTACAAGTTGTTGAAAACAAACCCAAAATTTTTACAATTTCAAAACTATTCTTAATTTTTTACAAGTGTTTAGAAGTTCGGACTAAAATCGAGCATAGGTTCCCCGTCGGTTACGTTTTTGCGAAATTATTCTAAGTCTTAACTAACATTGTACGGTTCTGGGCTCTAGCTCTGGGCTCGTACAAACATGCATATACACTCGTGAGCAAAAAAATCGACTCAGGCGACACACCTGCAGTCGCAAGTCACTGGCAAAAAAACTGATCGTGTTCATATTTTTTTCATAGTAAAATCATAAAGCTGCTATTATTAGCTTCAAAATGATATAAAATATTGTTATGTTTCTTGCTCACACAACCCAACAACATGTTGTGATCAGTAACCACCCTTTTTACGCTTGTTTACAATAGTGCTAATTAAGGGTTACTTACCCATATAAAAGGTTATCTACCTGACCCACCCCTAACAGTTAGCCGTCAAACGTCAACCGATACACATCTCCGTTATCAACAAACAAGAATTCTACCTGAAAATGGACACAACAAGTGATGAAGCTGAAATATTAATTTATTAATTTCTAATAAATTAATATTTTGACGAATTTAAGCTGGTATTTTCTTTACTGTTAATTATCACCCTTTTTCATTGCTTAAGACTCCTTCTCATTCAATATTTT
This sequence comes from Eupithecia pulchellata, assembly GCA_963931895.1. Lineage (NCBI taxonomy): Eukaryota > Metazoa > Arthropoda > Insecta > Lepidoptera > Geometridae > Eupithecia > Eupithecia pulchellata. The sequence continues at coordinate 3,214 of CAWVOY010000260.1, read as the reverse complement.
TTCATTACCAAAATAAAAATGTTAATAACAAAGTAGACCACTCATTTTAAGGTTAAAACTAACAGCTTTGAGATGTTAAAATCAGAAATAGAATAAAAACTTCAGATTTTTTGCCAGAGTTTTTTAACCGCGGGCGTGGGTCCTGAGTCGATTTTTTTGCTCACGAGTGTATTTTCTAAGCCTACAATTTACTTTAGAAAACTTTAATCTTTACATTTTTTAAGTCCAAAATAATTTTCAAATTCTACGTTAATTATCTTCATACACTTCAACACAAATAATCACAAAAGTACTCACAGATGACAAACGGCAAACCACTGCTATACGTCACTGCTGTGACGTAGCCGCGTCGTCGTGACGTAAATAAATAGTCCACTCCTGGACATATTTTTCTTTGGCAAAGATTGATTTATATTTATTTTATTTTGACGACCTCGGTGGCGCAGTGGGCGAAGGTCCGCCTGCGACGCAGAAGGTTGCGGGACAAATATTTGTACGATCTGCAGATATTTGTTCAGGACGTTCAAGTCGTTTTCTATGTAATAGTAAAAAGTATCTATATAAGTATTAATATTGTATTATATAACATCAGTCATCTAGTACCCATAACACAAGCTCTGCTTAGCTTGGGGCTAGATGGTGCTGTGTGGATTGTCCAGCATTATTTATTTATTTTTTATTTTATTAGGTACACGAAACACAAGACAAGCAATAATAGAATAACACAAAAAAAATAATTAAATATGATCTGGGTTGAAACGTAAACTATGTGCACACAACAAATAAAATAGATTGACATGTTAGTGTAAAGATGGTTGGAGGAGTAATTAACACGACTGCAGTAGGTTGAATCATCATCATCATGAACATCACCAGCCTATAATAGTCCACTGCTGGACATAGGCCTCCCCTAATGAGCGCCATAGATGGCATCATTATGTGGGTGTAGGTTTCGCGGCTAGCTCTTCCCGGGATGCTGACATAAAAGTCGCGTTTCGTGTACAAAAGCTATATTGTATAAAACTACGACTAATGATAATGATGTTAATGAGTGCGGTTTGTACGGCTGCTGCTGATGCACTGACCCTCGTAGGCGCCCGCTCCGCGCTCGCGGCACGCACGAGTAACCTACTTATAATTATAGGTCAAACTGCTGATGATGCTAGTTCTATGTACCTGCGTGATCGATTGTATCGAACAGTGGGGGTTATTGCCCATAATCCCCACGCTGGGCATGTAGGTTCAGTATTCACTGAATGTATATTGAGTAAACACCTGCCTTTTTATACTATAAATATAACTCTTGTTTATGTAGCTCGATGCTTATTGTTTTAACATAAAACTATTATCTATTTTGGTATCTAAAGATTGTCCGTAAGTAATCCGATATGTTTTTATTTAAATAATCTTGTTCCTCATCTCTAAGTAGGTCATTGAGTGAGGTCATACGTTAGGTATGTACTCGTACCTACACTACATTAGTAATTAAATTAACAATAAAATATTAAGAATATGCACATAATGCAATTTTAAACAACCTTATAATTTAATTTAAATTAATTCAACTTTGAAGAACTAAGATTGAGACAAAAAAAAATAGACAAGTGTACTAAAATACATAGTTATTGATAACAAAGAATTAAACAACAACCCGTGTGTAGGTTGTTGTTTAATTTTACCAATGAATGGTTACTGTGGGTGGACGTGACGCCCCTTCGAGCATCATCGCCCCCAGGCTAAAATGGAGGTTCTTTTGATTGTTTCTACATCTATACTAATATTATAAAGAGGAAAGATTTGATTGTTTGTTTGTTTGTATGTTTGTTTGTTTGTTTGTATGTTTGTTTGTTTGTTTGTTTGTTTGAATTGAATAGGCTCCGAAACTACTGAACCGAGTTAAAAAATTCTTTCAACATTAGAATCCTTAATTTTTCCGTGATGAACATAGGCTATATAATATTTTAAAAAAAGTTAGGGATCCGCATGAAAAATTCAATCATTGAACCGTGGGCTGTATATTCAACCTCTTTTTCTATTATGGCGCGTCAGAATAGAAAAAGAGGTTGTATAGCGCACGGTGCTTGCTTTTTCTCTACGGCCAGTGTCAGATTTGGAATGTCGAGTCAATGTCAAAAACCCCAATGCTGTTAAAAAAAGTAAAGATCCGTATGAAAACTGTAAAACCCAACGTTTTAGTGTGTATAATTTCTGAAATTTTTGTTTAATACCCGTGCGAAGCCGGGGCGGGCCGCTAGTCTATACTAATATTATAAAGAGGAAAGATTTGATTGTTTGTATGTTTGTTTGTTTGTTTGTTTGAATTGAATAGGCTCCGAAACTACTGGACCGAGTTAAAAAATTCTTTCACCATTAGAATCCTTAATTTTCCGTGATGAACATAGGCTATATAATATTTTCAAAAAAGTTAGGGATCCGCATGAAAAATTCAATAATTGAACCGTGGGCTGTATATTCAACCTCTTTTTCTATTATGGCGCGTCAGAATAGAAAAAGAGGTTGTATAGCGCACGGTGCTTGCTTTTTCTCTACGGCCAGTGTCAGTTTTGGAATGTCGAGTCAATGTCAAAAACCCCAATGCTGTTAAAAAAAGTAAAGATCCGTATGAAAACTGTGAAACCCATCGTTTTAGTGTGTATAATTTCTGAAATTTTTGTTTAATACCCGTGCGAAGCCGGGGCGGGCCGCTAGTAATTATATAAACTTGGATGAAATACGTCCAACTCTACGTTCGCCTTTGCCAGCTCATTGTACTGGCGACACATTCTCGAGAGCGGGTTAAAAAAGACTTGTTATTTTTATCAATCAACCTGACTATTTCTGCTTTTCGTTGGTTATTTAAATGTTTCATGTACAAAATAATATCCTCTTTCATTAAAACTCACTGAACCTGGATTTATCCCAACTCTATATTCCTCAGAAGTATTTTTGTTTTACATCCTCATCTATGGTATTTTCTTTTATTATCATTACTTCCTCTATTCTGTGAGAGATTTTCAACATACACTTCAAAACAACCTCCATTTGTTTTGACATGTGGATGTGTTATTCGTTCCGGACTGTAAATATAAATTGTCAGTCCGGAGAGGGGTTGGGGTTCCATCTCGAGACGGTTGCTGTTCATAATGGTTGCTATTGCTTCAGAAATTCGAAGACGAGAAAGAGGAATATAAATCGAAATTGGATAACATACTGG
>CAWVOY010000259.1:0-17653 GCA_963931895.1 Eupithecia pulchellata | reverse complement strand
CCCGCCCCCGCGCGCCCCCCGCAGCTCCGGCAGCGCGCGCGCGGCGCCGAGCCCGAGCCGCGCTACTATCGAACTCTCTGAAACAACATTACCTCTATTATCTCATTTGTAATCAATTTGGCGCAATATTATCATTACTATCTTAGTTCGTCTGAGAACTGTTGCGGTTCAGAATCTAAAACCGGCAGGTAGTTACAAGTCCGACTCCACATGGAACAGTGTGGTTCCTCGACTCGATCCAAACACGTGCTGTGAGGCTTGTCAACGACCCCTCGCTCACACACGCTGTTGAACCACTAGGTCTCAGGCGACACTTCTCCTCTATTTATTTAAGATAAAAAAGATAACTCCGAGGAAGGGAAGAACTGATAGCATACAATACGAATGAATGAAGGAAATTAATGAATCAGTAGTACATAGTACTTGGAAGTCTGCGACCATCACACCCATACACAAGAATGGTTCCAAATGTGAAGTTACAAATTACAGGTCTATATCAATAAAGCTATGTGTTCTAGCAAAAGTCTTAGAAATAATCGTAAGTGATCGAATCCACAACTCCCTAAAACGGCAAGTCTACGGTCAGTAACCTAGTTTCTTTTGCCGATGCGCTATCATCTGGCTCAGAATCAAGTGGTCCAGTTGACGCCGCACTATAGCAAGGCATTCGACAGAATTGACCATGTTATACTTCTCAGAAAGTTACGAGCAGCAGGTATAAGATCATCTAAGTAAAGATTAAGTATAAAATTTTATTATTGCAATAATAATTGGTATTTTTTATTTATTTGTTTTTTAATTACATAATACCTAATTGCAAAAATAAAATGAAACCATCCTTCTCCCAATCGAATCATTGATTCCTCTGGGCTGCTTTATCGTTAATTTCGTAATCTTGAATTTCTGTGATTTGTTTAATTTTTGGTTTTGTATGATTCTGCGGATAATTAAATAAATAATGCTGGACAATCCACACATCATCATCTAGCCCCAAGCTAAGCAGAGCTTGTGGGTACTAGATGACTGATACATAATACAATATTATTACATATAAAGATATTTTTTATTATACAGGGTGGAATTTTGTAATGCCACCCGGAGGGAAAGTACTCTTAATACTGTAGTTAGAAAATTGTACTCAAAGAAAACATTCCTTTAAGTTTGAAAAGAAAGAAAACTGCATTCAAAGATTTTCGAAAATTCGCTTGCCACACCCGGGAATCGAACCGACTAAAATCTGTAAAAATTACACCCTGTACTTTTATTGCATAGATCGTTAGGGTCAATAATAAGGATGAAATCTCTCTAACAAACTTAATAAATTAAATGAAAGGAAAACCATGAAATCTTAAATTATAAATTGAATGGGTCAAGTTAAGCACTTTAACTTAAAGATCCATCTGTTTACTTGTATCAGTAATAAATAATTATCATTGTCGTCATTTATCCATTAAAAATGACGAATTAATATTTAGAGTCCACGTGTACGAAGGTCATTTAAACACTGTCAAGTATCTTGAAATACTGGATCTCTTAAGAAATTAGTTAAATGGTTTCCCCGAGGCAGAGCGAAACCAAATAATTCTACAGCAAGATGGTGCTCCAGCCCATAACAGCAGAATCACTACTGCCTACATTAATAACCATTTTAATACCTGGATTGGTACCAACGGCACAATCAGATGGCCTGCGAGATCACCAGATCTCACCCCTTTAGATTTTTTTTTTGTGGGGTAAAAAATCTAATTTACATGAAATCTTATGCGAATGTAAACGAGTTGAGAGTTGAAGTTCAGAATACGATTTATAATATTCACCACAACACGTTATTAAAAGTTACTAGAAATGTATTCGTTAGAAGAATAAATTTGTGTATCCAAGAAAATGGAGCCCATTTCGAGCAACTAATTAGTTAGTTGACTTTTTATTGTAAATTGTGGGTAGACTTATATTAATTATAATGAGTGTTGTATAAAATGTAGGTAGATGAATAAATCAATCATGGCTACTACTTGAATTGTTTCATTTCTGTCTCTCCATAAATTAATACATTTACATGGCGCAGCCGGTTAAAATTCCCCAATTATGCAAGTAAAGTGAAGTTAAAGCAACCATAGTAAGATACAAAGTGAAGAAAACCGACAAAGTGCAAAGAATTAGAAAATTATATACCACGCGTTACCACAATGGAGTCAGTATTGAAACCGCCGCAGCCATTTTTATTCGAAAACAATTTGGCCAACGTAACTTCTGGAAATTTGAGCAAAGAATGGGATAATTGGAAAAAATCATTTACAATTTACTCGGAAGCGTGCGAACTACATAAAAAAGATAAGAAGGTGCAGCTGAACATTTTATTACATGTCATTGGAGATCGATGCCGGGAAGTTTACGACCAGTTTGAGAACAAAGGTGAAATAAAGTCAGTGGAAGAATTGATAAAAAGTTTTGATACAGTATTTGTTCCAAAAAAGAACCTAACTATAGAACGCCATCTATTTTTTACGAGAGATCAAGGTGAATTCGAGTCATTGGAACAATACGTATTTGAATTGAGCAAAATGGCTGCCAAGTGCGAGTTCAAAGATTTATCTACAGAATTAATACGAGATCGATTAATATGCGGATTGAGGGATAGTAGCTTACGTGAAAGACTGCTGAGAGAAATGGATTTGAAGTTGTCAAAAGCAATTGACATTTGTCGTTTGGCAGAATTGTCACGAGCGCAAGCGGTGAATATCAAAACAGAAAATTCGGAACATCATGTTCATGGAGTAAAAGCCAATGACGAGGAGACCCAATTGCTATCAAGGGATATACACTGGGTTAGAAGAAATCAGCGAGCATACCAAACAAAATCGTTCGCCGGGCAAAGTTCTTCGCGAGACGGCGGCGGCGGCGGCGGCGGCGGCGGCTCTGGCGGGAGACCTGGGACCAGTGGCGGCGTCCCGACGTCGTCGGGTCCGCGCCCTGCCCATGCCTTTCAGCATCGTGGTGGTGCGAATACACGTGGACGGTCATATCAGAGTGCCGGTCTGATTGTTTGTCAAAAGTGCGGTGGAAGACATAAACGGTACGAATGTCCAGCGTTTGGACAACAATGTTTCAAGTGTAACCGGATGAATCACTTCTCCAGGATGTGCAAAGCAGTGTATGCAGTACAGAACGAAAGCCATGGGGAGGCCATCGATCAGGTAATAAACACAAGTAATTTAGACAAATGGTTTGTTCATTTATCCATAAATAATTATTCTATTAGATTCAAACTAGACACTGGAGCGGATGTGAATATTATCCCCAAAAGATATTTAAAGATGATTAATGTTTCTGAGGATGATTTAACAAGTACATCTATTAGATTGCATGGCTATTCTGGAGGCAAAATAGTAGTGATGGGAAAGTGTTACATGAAAGTCAATTACAAGCAAAATTATTATTTTTTGAAGTTCATCATAGCCGATGTTGATTCTGTTCCTATTTTGGGTAAAGATGCATGTGAAGAGCTAGAATTAATAAAAAGAATTATGTCAATAAACACAAATGAGCATAGACTATTAGATGATTATAAAGATGTTTTTGAAGGAGTTGGTTGTTTACCAGGAGAATATAAATTACAAATAAAAGAAAATGCCCAACCAGTTATACACCCACCCCGAAAATTGCCAGTTGCTCTTCGGGAACAAGTAAAAACAAAATTAGATGAAATGCAAAAACAAGGAATTATAGCAAAGGTAGAAGGTCCCACCGATTGGGTAAATAGTATGACAGTAGTGAAGAAACCTAGTGGGGATATAAGGATCTGTTTGGATCCTCGTGATTTGAATAATGTGATAAAAAGGGAACATTTTAAATTACCAACATTTGAAGAAGTAACGAGTCGCCTTTCTGGGGCCGCAGTGTTCAGTACATTGGATGCAAAGCATTCATTTTGGCAAGTTAAATTAAAGGAAACGGATTTATGTACATTTAATACAATCTACGGGAGATACAAATTTTTAAGGCTCCCTTTTGGCATTTCATCAGCTTCTGAGGTGTTCCATAAAAAATTATATGAACATTTAGATGATCTTGAAGGGGTAATCCAATTTATTGATGATATTTTGGTGTATGGACCGAATAAAGAAATCCATGATCAAAGATTACAATCTGTATTACAAAGATGCAGGGAAATTAATATTAAATTAAACAAGCAGAAATGCAAAATAGGATTGTCAGAAATTACATATTTAGGCCATAAAATTTCAAAAAATGGAATATCTCCAGATCCATTACATATTATTGCCATAAAAAATATGCCAGTGCCATCCAATGTTAAGGATATTGAGAGATTTCTAGGATTGGTTACATATGTTAGCAGCTTTGTACCTAACTTATCAGAACATACGGCGACATTACGCGAATTATTGAAAAAGGAAGTGGAATGGCACTGGGAAGAAAGGCATCAGAAATGTTTTGAAAAAATAAAGAGACTGTTAGTGAGTCCTCCGGTATTACAATATTATTCACTTGATAAACCAATAACCATATCAGTAGATGCTAGTAAAAATGGTCTAGGAGCATGTTTATTGCAAAACAATTTACCAGTGTCATATGCATCAAAATCATTAACAAAAACTGAACAAGCTTATGCACAAATAGAAAAAGAACTTTATGCCTGTGTCTTTGCATGTGAAAGATTCTATATGTATATTTATGGACGGTCTGATATTACGATAGAAACAGACCATAAACCACTAGTAAGCATCATAAATAAGCCATTGGCAAATGCACCTCCACGGTTACAAAGAATGCTGATGAGACTACAACCCTATGCTTTTAAGCTTGTGTATAAACCAGGAAAATATTTATTCATTGCCGACACATTGTCCCGCGCAGTAGCTCCAACAGTGCCGGAAAGTAAAGTTTATAATGAAACTCAGCCGCGCGATTACCTACACTTCAAGGCACAGGTGTGTGCGTTATCAGCGAATAATCAGCTGACCGACTCACATCTTATAAAAATACAGAGATGTACTAAGGATGACAGTGAATTGCAATCATTAATTAAAGTGATAAAATTAGGTTGGCCAGTGCATAAAAAAGAACTAAACACTGTTTTGTGTCCATATTGGAATTATAGAGATGAATTAACGGTTGATTTTGGAATAGTGTGGAAAGGCTCAAGAATAGTAATCCCTAAAAGTTTACGCCTGGAAATGTTAAAAACCATTCATGCAGGTCATATGGGTATAGAAAAGTGCAAATTAAGAGCTCGTGAAAGTATTTTTTGGCCAAATATTAATTCACAATTAGATAATTACATAAGCAATTGTCAAACATGTCTTACCCACAGAAAACAAAATTCAAAAGAACCATTAATTAATCATGAGATACCTGAAATACCGTGGAATAAAGTAGGAACGGATTTATTTCATTACAAGAACAAGTCTTTTATTTTGGTTATAGATTATTATAGTAAATTTATAGAAATTGAAGAACTGCACTCATTAAAATCCAAGGAAATAATAGGAAAACTCAAACGCATATTCGTAAGACATGGAATACCTGAGACAGTCATGACTGACAATGGTCCAGAATTTTCATCTAATTATTTTAAGCAATTTTCGATAGAATGGAATTTTTCACATAAGACATCATCACCTGGGTATCCGCAGTCGAATGGACAAGTTGAAAGAGCAATACAAACAATAAAGAATTTGATGAAAAGAACTTATCATGATGATTCCGATTTTTATGTAGGATATTTAGAGTATTTGAATACACCACTTAGCTCAAACATTCCATCTCCAGCTGAATTATTGTATAGCAGAAAATTACGCAGTACATTGCCAAGGTCACCCACATTATTGAATCCCCAAATACATACCAATATATTAGGTAAGTTAAAAGCTCGTCAAGTTTCTCAAAAGCAGTACTATGATAGAGGTTCACGAGTCTTGCAACAGCTCACAATAGGTCAAAAGGTTAAAGTTAGAAACAATAATCGTTGGGAACCTGGAACAGTTCATGGCATTATAGACACTAGGTCTTACATGATAAGAATGACAACAGGACGCTTGTTGAGACGCAATCGGAAACATATAATCATTGATTCAATCAATCGTGTTGATCCAAACCAATCATATTCCCTATGTTATGATGACATCATGGATGAATCTGTAGAACCATCCACACAATTTCCATCCAGCTCCAGTGTTAGAACCCCTATGAGTCAATCTACTAAACATTATACTCGTTCTGGCAGGCAAGTGATACCTCCTGATCGATGGACCTACCCAGTGGAAGCAGGTTCCCGTCCCTCGCAAAGAATAATTCGTTAAAAAGTATTACCACCACTTTATTACTACACCATATAAGCCTGTTTGTAAAAATCTTCAGTTTAAATTATTTAGATTAAGTATAGAGATTTTGCATGCTTAGATTGAAAATCTAAATGTTTGTTATGTTCTCTTAAATAAAGAATAATGTAAATATGATCTTTAAAATATACATAAACTTGATAAAAATCTAGATAAGTAAACTATAAATAATTAACTAATAATTCAATAACTATTCTGAAACGGTACTAAATTAATATAAAATCTAAAACTTAACAAATCTATCTATAAGCATTATGTAAAAAGTTAATTAAGAAGTCTATTTTTATTTTTATGATTGTGGGGTTTAATATTTAGCCTACAAATACTCGCATCAAAATTGTCATTCCAGAATCATCACAATTCGCACGCACGACCCTGTGCAGCTCGACCGCGCCGGCGCAGCGCACCGCGCCGTTCGTTATACGAGGCCGGTGACACTTATACCGGACGAACATTCCAGCGCCCGCCGCCGGTGATGGACTCGTGGACCTCACATTCAGCCGCCAGCCTCGCTTCAATTCACTCGCGCGCTTTTGCTTTTGTTCCGAGCTTCTCTCGTCTGCTCATATTCATCTTTTCTTTAATTGCCTTTTATTTCATTTATTATATTTAAAGTTTCTTTCTTAATTAAACGCCTACATGAGCATTACTGTAAAAACTACTGTCGCATCTTTCCTTCTGCTACCCGAGGCGAGGAGCCACAAACCTATTTCCCGAGGCGGCCAAAAATTGGTGACCCTTCGACTTTGAAGACGCGAAGATTTCGACGAAAATTTTTGCCGGAAGAAGTGGACGAGCTGAAGAAAAAAGAAGCCCACGCCGCGCCGAAATAACGGCGTATTGGAAGCTTTGGAGTTGGTGTTCAAGAAAGTTCGAGAAGGAATTCGCAGTTTACGCTTCACGCGCACAAGGCCGTATCGGATTTCACGCAAGTTTTTGAACACCTATTATTATTTTGTTGTCATGTCGAAAGATACTCAGACTAGCAATCCTACATCTAAGAAGTCATCGTCAGATATGACAGACGCTCTTATGGAGATGCTAGGGAAAAATGTAGACCAAGTCAGAGTTAAAGTACCTCCATTTTGGAGCGAGAAGCCAGCTGTATGGTTCGCTCAAATAGAAGCACAGTTTGAGTTAGCTAGAATTACCACGGATGCTACTAAATATTATACTGTAGTGGGGAACCTTGATGCCCACGTCATTGCTGAGCTAGAGGATATAATTGCAAACCCGCCTGCCACAGACAAATACGGAAAATTAAAAGCCGAGCTCATAAAGCGTTTGTCAGCTTCACAGGAAAAGAAAGTGCGCCAACTCCTGGTGCATGAAGAGCTGGGTGACCGCAAGCCGTCAGCTTTCCTGCGGCACCTGCAGAGCCTTGCTGGTCCAGGGGGTCCAGAGGAGTTCCTGCGCACGATCTGGACGAGCCGGCTCCCAACCAACCTGCAGACCATAGTGGCATCGCAGGCTGATGCATCTATGGAGGCGGTGGCATCTTTGGCTGACCGGGTAATGGAGATCGTCCCGGGGAATCCGGTAGCCCAGGTAGCCAGCACATCAGCGGCATCGCCGGACTGTTTTGAGGTAATGCGCAAGGAAATAGCTACTCTTACTCACAAACTAGGCGAGTTGTCTGCTAGAATCGATGGTGGTTCCCGCAGCAGAGGTGGCTACAGAAGGAGGCGGAACGGTAATAATAATAATAGAAGATTTAACAGGTCTCGTTCCCGCAGCCAGCCTAGGTCTCATCCATACAAGACTGAGAATGACAGTCCCATCTGCTGGTATCATGCTAAGTACAGAGACAATGCGCTTCATTGCGATCAACCTTGCGACTACACATCTAACAAGCAAGCGGAAAACTCCAAAGCCAGTCGCTAACGACGGAGAGCGATTGTTGCAGTATTTCCAGCCGTCTATTTGTCACAGATCTCCACTCCAAGAAACATTTTCTCGTAGATACTGGTTCGGATTTATGCGTTTACCCTCGCAGCTACCTCCGCGAGCGCCGTGCCAGAGTCAACTACGATCTTTCAGCAGCGAACAGTACTACTATATCTACTTATGGCTACTTACCCCTGCACCTGAACCTTGGACTACGGAGAGACTTCAGCTGGAAGTTCATAGTTGCTGATGTATCGAAGCCAATCATTGGGTATGATTTTCTCTCTTTTTATAATCTTATGGTTGACTGCCGCAACAATAGACTGGTTGATGGTGTTACCAACCTCTCCGTTTCCGCAACCACGGCGTCGTCAATCGGCATACCCAGTGTCAAGGCCCTCGCAGGTTCATCGGAGTACCACGAGTTACTGAAGCAGTTCCCCGAGATAACCCGACCAGCAGGCACTCATCGACAGGTACAACACTCAACAGTACATTTTATTAACACTACACCTGGACCGCCTGTATTTTGTCGACCTCGGAGACTCGCACCTGATCGCCTCAAGATAGCGAAAGCAGAATACGAGGCTATGCTTAAGGAAGGGACCGCTCGCTGTTCCAGTGGTCCATGGGCATCAGCGCTTCACCTCGTACCTAAAAAGGATCAGACCTGGAGGCCTTGTGGTGATTATCGCGCATTAAATGCGCGCACTGTACCCGATAGATACCCAGTCCGACACATTCAAGACGTATCTCAATTGTTAAGCGGATGCACTATCTTCTCTGTCATTGACTTGGTGAAAGCTTATCAGCAGATCCCAGTCAACCCTGACGACGTGGAGAAGACTGCCATAACGACGCCATTTGGTTTATTTGAACATCCTTTCATGTGTTACGGACTTCGCAATGCCGCACAGACCTTTCAACGGTTCATCGACGGACTCGTAAGGGGGTTAGATTTCTGTTTCCCATACATAGATGACATACTCATGGCCTCGCGGAACAAGGCAGAGCACGAAGAGCATCTTCGGATCCTGTTTTCCCGCCTAAAGGAGAATGGCGTTGTCATCAACGCACACAAATGTGCCTTTGGTCAACCTCAGGTAACATTCATTGGCTATTCTGTCTCCGGAGAAGGTTTGAAGCCTCTCGAGGAGAAGGTACAGGCTATACAGAAGTTTCCTCCACCACAGACAATCAAAGGCCTCAGAAGATTTTTAGGGATGCTGAATTTCTACCGACGCTTCCTGAAGAATGCAGCTGAGTTACAGGCACCACTGAATGATCTCTTGATAGGAAACAATATGAAAGGTAACAAACCCGTTCCTTGGACTCCTAAATTACTGGATATTTTCAAGCTTTGTAAGGAGAGCCTCTCAGATGCAGTCATGCTGGTCCATCCAGTTCCAGGAGCGAAACTGGCACTAGTCACCGATGCATCTAATGTTTCCTTAGGAGCCGTGCTTCAACAGCGTGTTAACAATGCATGGCAACCCTTAGCATTTTATTCGAAGAAGGTGAGTCCCACACAACAACGCTACAGCGCTTACGACCGTGAACTTCTAGCCGTGTACGAGTCGGTGAAGCACTTCAGACACATGCTAGAGGGTCGTCACTTTACGATATTTACGGATCACAAGCCACTTATATTTGCATTTCAGCAGAAAGACCAGAAAGGTTCCCCTCGTCAAATCAATCAACTATATTTTATTTCACAGTTCACGACAGACCTAGAGCACATCTCCGGTCAAGAAAATATTGTCGCAGATACTTTGTCCCGGATAGAAGCTGTCAGCGTGCCGGTAGACATCAAAGACCTCGCTGCTTCTCAAAAAGACGATCCTGAGCTACAGTATCTTCTAAAGGGTAACTCTTCCCTGCAGCTTGTGAAGGTAACATTATCTGACATACCTATTTACTGCGACGTCTCCATGGAGAAACCTCGTCCCTTTGTAGCAGCTGCCCACAGACGACAGATTTTCGAGACGCTACACAGCCTGAGCCATCCAGGAGCCAAGACATCCATGAGACTGGTTAGTGAACGTTTTATTTGGCCAGGTCTAAAGAAAGATATTCGCGTCTGGGTAAGAGAGTGCGTTCCTTGTCAAAAATCTAAGGTGACGAGGCATACTATAGCTCCCGTTGGAAATTACGGTCTACCTGATGCAAGATTTTCCGAAGTCCACATCGACTTAGTTGGTCCTCTTCCCGTTTCCTCAGGTTACAAATATTGCCTGACTGCGGTGGATAGGTATACCAGGTGGCCTGAAGTAATTCCTCTTTCTGACATTACAGCCGAGACTGTTACACGAGCGTTCCTGTCGAACTGGATATCCCGCTACGGGTGCCCGAAGAAGATCGTCACGGACCAAGGCAGGCAATTTGAATCCCGACTATTCCACAGCTTGGCTAAGCTGTGCGGGATCAAACTCGCGAGGACAACGGCTTATCACCCTTCGTGCAACGGCATGATCGAGCGCATGCATCGCACGGTGAAGGCAGCTATAAAAACTCATGGCGGTAAGGATTGGATTTCTTGTTTACCCATAGTCCTACTTGGACTCCGGACCGCCTGGAAGGAAGACCTACAATGTTCCTCGGCAGAGCTGGTATATGGAGAACAACTGCGCGTTCCTGGTGAATTTTTCACGCCTTCTTCTACTCAGGTTGAGTATCCTGATTTTATTGCTCACCTGCGCCAGAAGATAGCCCAGCTGCGCCCTAGCCCTGCTGCTCATCACGGTCAGCACAAGATCTTCGTGCACAAGGATCTAGCCAACACAGCACAAGTATTTTTAAGGCAAGATATACTGCGTGGTTCACTAGAGCCACCATATACAGGCCCTTATAAAGTAATTTCTAGAACAACAAAGACTATAGACATTCAAATTGGAGAGAAAGTTGTAAAAGTTTCTATAGACAGAGTCAAACCTGCGTACATTAGTCGAGATGGCATAGAGGCTCCAGTCAATACAGTTCCATCAGCAGATGCTGCGCCGCAAACCGAAGTTTCAATGTCGAGCCCAGATACTCATCCTTTACGTACCACAAGATCGGGCCGGATAATAAAGCCTCCGGTTCGCTTCAATACTCCGTATTATTCGTAAGGGGGTTCTGTGGGGTTTAATATTTAGCCTACATATACTCGCATCAAAATTGTCATTCCAGAATCATCACAATTCGCACGCACGACCCTGTGCAGCTCGACCGCGCCGGCGCAGCGCACCGCGCCGTTCGTTATACGAGGCCGGTGACACTTATACCGGACGAACATTCCAGCGCCCGCCGCCGGTGATGGACTCGTGGACCTCACATTCAGCCGCCAGCCTCGCTTCAATTCACTCGCGCGCTTTTGCTTTTGTTCCGAGCTTCTCTCGTCTGCTCATATTCATCTTTTCTTTAATTGCCTTTTATTTCATTTATTATATTTAAAGTTTCTTTCTTAATTAAACGCCTACATGAGCATTACTGTAAAAACTACTGTCGCATCTTTCCTTCTGCTACCCGAGGCGAGGAGCCACAAACCTATTTCCCGAGGCGGCCAAAATGATAAATAACCTGATTATGATAAATGTAATTTAAATTATAAAATTAATTAATATAACTAGTTTGGTATAATAATGTAATCAATGTCTTCATATTATTATTTTTTTTTGTTTTTTGAAGGAATGTAAAGAGTATCTAGTATTGCTTTAACATTAATTATTTGTACTGCCCGTAAATTCTTCAAGCAATGTTTGC
This sequence comes from Eupithecia pulchellata, assembly GCA_963931895.1. Taxonomy (NCBI): domain Eukaryota; kingdom Metazoa; phylum Arthropoda; class Insecta; order Lepidoptera; family Geometridae; genus Eupithecia; species Eupithecia pulchellata. The sequence goes on along the minus strand of CAWVOY010000259.1, from coordinate 5,666 downwards.
TTCGTCGAACTAAGCAAACACTTTGATAGTTTATTTCCTCACGCCATTCTTATTATTTAATAAGGGGGTTGTGGGTAGACTTATATTAATTATAATGAGTGTTGTATAAAATGTAGGTAGATGAATAAATCAATCATGGCTACTACTTGAATTGTTTCATTTCTGTCTCTCCATAAATTAATACATTTACATAAATAATTAAAATTTCATGGTTTTCCTTTCATTTAATTTATTAAGTTTGTTTGAAAGATTTCATCCTTATTATTGACCCTAACAATCTATGCAATAAAAGTACAAGGTGTAATTTTTACAGATGTTAGTCGGTTCGATTCCCGGGTGTGGCAAGCGAATTTTCGAAAATCTTTGAATGCAGTTTTCTTTCTTTTTAAAATTAAAGGAATGTTTTCTTTGAGTACAATTTTCTAACTACAGTATTAAGAGTACTTTCCCTCCGGGTGGCATTACAAAATTCCACCCTGTATATAGAAAACGACCAGAACTCCCTGGACAAATATCTGCAGTTCGTACAAATATTTGTCCCGAGGCGGGAATCGAACCCGCAACCTCCTGCGTCGCGGGCGGACGTTCGCCCACCGCGCCACAGAGGTCGTCAATTTTATTCTCGCTCTATCTGTGGAAACTGAGCGGCTAGCCAACCGGCATTCGCTATGAAGCGATTCGATTTTGAAAATTGTTGTAGCTCTAGGAGAGCTCTAGCGATGGCAACCTTCAAATGGATTAAACGTCAAGATTTTTGGTAGGCAATGTACGAATATTTTGATTTCAACTGAGATTTCAAGAGGATTTCAACAAACCGATTGACAACATCGAACGATCACTTCCATCAAATTCCTAGCCAAGTGGCAGTTTTGAGAAGCGACTTCACGTAGTTGTCTATTCTCTTGATGGATATACTAGCGAAAGCTAAGACCCTGTAGAAATCGAATCAAAATGGCGATTTCATAAACAGCTGTTGGAATTACGTCAAAATTTTAAGTAGCTATGCGCTAGCGTGGATGTAGCATTCACGATCGCGCCCTTGTTTCCCCGTGTCGAGGGATTAAAAATATAACAACGAAAAAAACAAAATAAAGCTATTGCAAATCAGCAAAAAATTCACACAATACATTTGGCTTCTAAGGGCGAAAGTCGAAAGAAATTACAATAGTACAAACTAAAACGTCTATTGTCAAAATGCAAAATAGTTTTGAATTTCTGTGATTTACTCCAATATTACCGAGATGATACGAGTGTCGTAAAATATGTATTTTCTCCTAGGTAATTACTTCATGATTTTAAGAACTTGTTGAAAAAAATTTAATAAGATAATTTTATAGCTCAAAACCATTGTTATTTTCTTTCTATTGATTTTAATTACACAATAAACACTGCCATAAGTATTTCAAAAGATTGGGTAAACTTCCAAATCGAAACAATTTTTTTGATATGTATCACGTTTGTTTACAAAAATTCTATAGTATCTGAAGTTACAAGTAACAACCTGCTTGGCTTGGTACTCCTTTTTATTTGACCCGTCATTTCATGAACGGTGAACGGACGAAATAAGCGAATGATTGAGTTCGATAACTATAGACTACAGACCGTACATTGTCCTGCCTCAGGAATTGGCAGCATTATATTGGCAGCACGATATTGCCAACATTATGTGAACCTTTTACCCCATTATGTAAACTGTGTTTATGTATTACATTATAATACTTTCATATTTTTATATAATTATATAGTTAGGACTAGGAAAGTTTTAAATTATGAAACAATTAAAATTTTAAATTATTTATTGAAATTGTTCTGACACTAATTATGGTCAAATAGAACATAAATAAACAACACAAAAATGCTTATAAATTGAAATCTTCAAGATCCACGACGATTTTCATTAGAATCGAGTTGTTGCAGGCAGCAATAGCTCCGTTTTCTTTATATATTCTACTTGTGGTTTTCTCCGACATGACTGTTAATTACACATAAAATTTGTATATGTATATTATAAAATTCAATAAATTCAATATTTGTAGGTATATATTATACAAATTAGGTATATCATAACAAGATAAATTAAATAACCTGAATAATTTAGTTTTTCATTTTATCTTTTTATGTAAGTAAATCATATGATCCATACTAAAGGTTTCGTGACTAAAGCTGGTATCCCTATTTTACTTACCAGTGATGGTGCAACGCGAGATCGCACTAGATTTAATGGAATTAACTGGGCATGGTTGGTCTGCCTTTTCTTCCTCACAAAAGGCACGCACCTTCAACCCAATCTCTTTTGCACTGCTTTTAAAAGGCTTTGGCATGAATAAGTCGATAAATATTAATTAATAACACAAATACGAGCGCAATACTTCAAACTAAGACAGTCTAACCAGGGGGTCGACACAGGCTCGACACAGGTCGACACTAGGAGGAAAGAAATCGTACTATGGCGATGTATTATTCTTATTGCCAACCACTGCAACTTAATCTTATTTTTTCAAGTTGGCATTAATTTTACGACAATGCAAGGCAAGAGATCGTACTATGGCGATGAATGCCTCTCATTGCCAACCGTTGCAACCTAATCTAATTTTCGTTAAGTTGGCACTGGCATTTATTTTTTCTTGTTGGTCAATGGCGGGAAAGAGAAAAATTTTGTTACATTTGAATTTGAGATTGATTCAAAGAAATAAAACCTGATTTTGCATTGAGGATCTGGGAAATATGTTTCACAGCACTTATCTACCGTGTAAAAATCATTAACATGGAAAGTCGGTGTTGCAGGAAGTGTACCATTTGTGGTAAAAAGAAGTTACCTAAGACGGACATGCTTCTTTCAAGTTTTCCACTTGATCCTGATCGGTAAGAACCTGTACCTACCTACCTACTCGACATGGTTAGTGTAAAGCTGAATTCGATGTACCCCCTGTAGTAAAAAGGCCTCCATAATATTCCTTCCAATATTGGAATCCAGTGCTTTTATGATTTTCAGATGTCGATTGTGTGTGGGTGAAAGCATCGGGCTTGGAAGATTTGATTTATGTTCCAATTGAGAAATTACATCAGCTAAAGTTTATCTGTGGTTCACACTTTGCCCGTAAATACTTTAATATAAAAGGAAACCGGCTACTCAGCAATGCAGTGCCAACATTAGGGCTCACTAGACCACAGTTGTCCGATGACCTTTTTACTGAGTTTCCTCTACATGTTGCATCGTATTGTGAAAAAAAGGCAGGTGAGAAAACATAGATAGATATTGAAAAAACCCGCTGTTTGGGAAAAGTATGTTCAGTTCACCAATTAATTAGTGTAGGTACTTAAAAGCATATTTGCAAGAAAGTAAAAAAGAAAAAATCTAAGAAATCAGGAAAATGAGCTCTATCACCATGGAGTGCCTCTATCACACACGCCTTCCTCACACTACTTCAAAAAACTCATCATATCTCCGTATCCAGCGGAGATAGACCTAGTGTGAGATGTCTATGTGACTTTTTTCCTTAAATATCCCTAGGTAGGTACAGGAACATACATAGTACCAAAGAAGAAATTTACCTACCTATTTTTTTTTTATTTTAGATAAACAAACCGATAGTTCTAACAAGAAAAACTTCAATAAGGAAGTTGAAACTATCGCTGAGAGCAATAAAGAAAATGCAGTTATTGTTAGAGGTATGTACCTAACCTACCTACTTTTTATTCTTTTTATTCCCCTTTTAGTATATGTCCTAATTATTTAATTGTTTATTTATTGCAGAAGAAATATCTAAGCAGGAGAGTAATGAAATTTCTGTCCAAAGCTATAAAACACTGAGAAGATGTCATAAAACTGGTAAGTACCTACCTAATTAGGGTTTTGACATGGGTTTCAAAACCCTTCTAGAATCACTTTGGGTCTGTAAGCTTGTGTTATTGGTACTACTATGATAGCTGTTATACTTAATAATGTATAAGTATCACATTAGATGAATTATTTTTGTGTACGTAGAAAAACACTAGAACACTCGAACAAATAATCTGCAGATCGTACAAATATTAGTCCCGAGGCGGGAATCAAACCGCCACCTCCTGCGTCGTAAGCGGACCTTGGCCCACCGCACCCCACGCTATAAGTTTCCCAGTCACGTGTTTTTAGTTTCTTTTAACATAAGTAATCGATAAATTATAAATAATTTAAAATTATGTTTTATTTTACAGCCACAAAGCCTTTAAACAAAAGAGAAATTCGATTGCAGAAAAATTTATTGCAAACAAAGACCACGTTAAAAAGGATGGCGAAATCATCTTTAGATCTTGACAAACTAGACTCCGATATCCTTAAATCGATTGTAACAAATTCAGTAAAAAATTACAAAACAGCACCGCATGGAAAACGATGGACTCTACATAACAAGATCGCTCTTTCCATCTTCAAACGTTCACCGAAAGCTTACCGCTACTTGCAAAAAATGCTGCCACAAGGCCTGCCTAGCACAAGGACACTTCAAAGAATTTACATACTAGGTGTAATTTACATACTATTACATATTAGGTGTAATGATCTTTGTAAATAAAAGCTTAATAATTATAATCTCATATTTGTTATTTATAAAATAATTATGTCACAGGTGGATTTCATTATAATTAATCATAACAATAATCTATTTTAATATCGATAACTGAATATGTGACATAATAAATAACCAAAATATTATTAGATTGCATAGTAGGTACAACACTATTTAATCGATATCGACGGTCGAGTAGATACAGCACTATCTAATCGATAATGATAGATGAATAGGTACATCACTATTCTATCGATATCGGTAGTGCATTGTGTACAGGACTAGATCTGTCAAGAAATTATTATTCGCTAAGTTGGCAGTATTGCCCTTTTTGTTGGAATTTCTAGGTTGGTGTCCGTTTTAATAGAGGTTTTAATACATTCATGTTGAGCTCAACCTCTTATACCAAGCTGCCGTCTCTTATAACGTAGTGATTATATGCTCTGTGAGTCTAACAACTTGCTAACAACAAAAGATTGACAACCAATTGTGCCAACATAACGGCATTTAGCGATCAGGCGTATAGACACTATAGACAAGGCGATAGCTACGCGAAGGTTACTTTGTCTACCAATTGAACTTCGCTATCATTTGAGTTATGATGATTGTCATCGTGATGTGTGATAGCGAAGGAGTATGTCAAATCCATACATTTTTTTACTTTTCTACCATCGCTTTCGCTAATCAAATGTTACATTGTCTAGAGCCCCTGTTTAGCTTATTGTTTCTATCGTTAAGTGCTAATTTTATAGTTCTAAAGCTCTTTGCTTCCCCAAGATAAATAAATATCTACCTAGGGCTTCCTTCTGGAAGGGCTGCGTGTGACAGTCCCTGTGTGGGGGCGGTAGCGCGGGGGCGGGGGCGGGGGCGGACTGCGGGGGGTAGCACGACGAACACGAGCACTCCTGTAAACATAAAAGTATCTGACCGTCAGATTCTTCCGTTCGGTGCCTTTTAGTACGACGACGCGCGACGGCTAAAACGGTTACCTTTGGACTTACAAAATCAATTAATACAAAATCATTAATCGTAAGGACAGAATCGAAGTGAATAGAAGTGTTTACTAAGGCAAAATTATTATTTTATTTTTTAAAATTCGGATTGCCATCAGCTTAATAAGTA
>CAWVOY010000258.1:0-16144 GCA_963931895.1 Eupithecia pulchellata | reverse complement strand
ACTTATCCTAAGACAACATCCTTGTCACAACAGAGCAATTAACGTGAAGAATATCAAATCCGTTACATTGAGCACAGCGATCTTGTCCTCGCTGGAGGTGAGTTTCCCCCCGGCTCCATTGTAGACGCCGAAGGTGTGCGTCAGCAGCGCCCCGCCGGGCCGCGGCGAGGTCGGCGCAGCGCGCGGCCAGGCGGCGCAGCGCTGTCTGCGCCCTGCGCGGACCCATTCGTCTTTCGAGTGGAGGTTACCTGCAAACAATACTTATTCAATGCATCACTGTATCTTACCGCATTTGATTGCGTGTTTGAGCTCCTTGCATCCCATCTCATGCTTTAACTTTATATAGAGCCCATACAATGTTTAGTTATGAAAATAATTTTCATTACAAACAATGCACAGTGCTCACAGAGATCCAAAAGAGAGAAGTTCTAAAATTTATGAATCATCATGAGGGTGGTGGGTGATACTGGGTATCTGCGTGTAATATAGCGGCGGCGGCTAGGGCTGCCTTTTCGAGTAAACACTTACCTATCAAACTTTTGCCAATTTCAATAGTGATTCCATCCAGATGTATTTCCAGGCTGTTGAAAACTTCACCCACAGCTTGTATGATGGTCTCGGGGCTCCGCAGCATGGACTTGTGCAGCGCTGGCAGCAGTGTCTCCTGCACCTCCGCTTTGGTGTAGAGTTGCAGCAACGCCAAGCAGCCTTTGATATAGTTGGCATTAGGCCGAGTCTTCACACTGATCAAGCTCTTGACAAAGCTTTCAAGCATTTTTGCCTGAAAAATTGGCAAGGAAAACATTTCAGTTTCAGATCATATATTTTTCTGACTAATTTATAAGGTTATGCTTTGTACTGCCACAGCATAATTATATTATATAGTACTAAAGTACGTACACTCAGCGGAATCCTTCAGTTAAAAAGCTACTCTGCCACCTTACAATACAATGCAGTTCAGCTCGCACCGCGCTGTTAATTTGATCCTTTAATAACAATGTAGCCCTGATATTTAATGTCACATAAAATAGATAAAGCTATTGGCAATCCATTTGTATTTCAATCAGTTCAGTCTGTCAAGAGTACACTTCTATAATAGTACATTGTTATTATGAATGTAAGCGGGTTAACTACGAACCTATTATATGTTGTAAGAACACCAACGTTTCATCCCTTAACGAGGGACTTCATCAGTGAGCGCATAGAGGCGGTACGGGCGCGACGTGAGACGTGAGCCGCACTCACCCTGATGAAGTCCCTCGTTAAGGGATGAAACGTTGGTGTTCTTACAACATATAATAGGTTCGTAGTTAACCCGCTTACATTCATAATGAATTCATAAAACTACGATAGCTTTTATAGTAAAAAAAAAAAAAGTACATTGTTACTTGTTTGATTTGATTTAGCTGTGCTTGACAAACCTGGTTAACCTGGTTGTTTGTTTGGTGGGCTATTATAGGCTGGTGATGATGATGATGATGATGATGACAAACCTGGCTGTTTAACTATTCAGTTGCGTAGACTATGTACCTGTAGTATCTGACATGAGCGCGTAGTGCTCCTATTGTAGCTTGGTTTTACAGTTATTTATTGAACAATAACATGTTTAGACTAAATAATTTGTAAAAATTTATGAAAGAAACTGTCTCATTGCAAAACCATTTGTTAGGCCCAATCAGTTTAGACTGTTCAGTTAACTGCAACATTGCCACCACACATAATTATTGAAATAGAAACTGACCTTATGCTGAATGATGGAGGCTTCATCTTGGATCTGTTTGAAGTGCCTACAGAGAGCTGAGAACATCACACTGATCTGAGGACCCGAGTCGGCTGGCTCAGCCAGCAGGATCTCAAACCACTTCCCCAGCTTCTGTTTGCCTATGATGTTCCAAGATGTGTGTAACTGGGAGGGAAAATATACTGATTTAATTAATGACAACATAGAGTTCCCTGCTTGACCATTAGAGTTAAGGATTTGGAACCATTGGTCTCTAGGATTTGTTTTATTCATGAAATACTTAAGCAACTCACCATAGAATAAGCTTTTTCATTTTTCCTTTTATCTCCAAAAGCTGTGACCACAGCCAGCAGGTTTGCTTGAGACAGCACAAGAGACTTATAGTCCACATCACCTCTATCTGCTTTGAGAGTGCTCTCCACCAGGACTGTAGACCAGCGCAGCCCATATATTCCATTTCGGCATGTGCTCTTACTGAAAATGGACTTATATAGTAAATAGTTACATGATAGCTATGGTAAATATAGAACAAAAACATGCAAAACTACCTACTATGAGATAGTACTAGTGACTTACGAAGTAGCAAGTGATCTCAGCTGTTCAGATATGTCCATCAGAACAGGCAACAAGGTTTTGAGTGCCCATTCTTGATGTGTAGTGGTGAGGTACTCCAACAGATCTTTCACATAGGACTGGGATGTTGTGTCACAGTATCTATCCAATGTTATAGTTAACACACGGCAAACAAAGCGTACTACTGGCTCTGTTATTCCTGAAATTAAGTTTGTGTCAATCAACTGTTAACACATCTATTTAAAAATAGAACATAGCAGCTGTAAACAGCTTTGAATTCTTATTTTAGAAACATGTTGCACCATGTCCAACCTAACAACCTATTGGTGAGATGTATATGAAACCATCCTCCAACCTACCTGTCTTACGGAGGTAGCGGCTTTCTAATTGATATAATATTTAGAACTAAAGTGAGGTGCGATAAGGCTCGTGCCGGCGGATCAATACATCAAAACCTAACACAACCTAAACCAACCTGTAGAATGTCCCATGTAATATGAATCACATACTCTTCCTAGACTACTAGTATGCAGTATCTGAAAGGATACTAGGCGTGCATTACCTGGACTGGACAAAACATCGCGAATTTCATTCAAAACTTCACGTCTTTGCTTCAAACTGGTAGTTTGGATTCTGTACGGCACATCCCTGAGTTTTTTGAGTACCTGGAAATCGAGAGAATGCTGGTATTAGGAGCCTATTATTTGTACTGAGAAGTAGGTTTATTTGATGTTGAAATTACCTCGGTATCTGCCATTTTTCACGAACATTCAAATAATTTTGTGAAAAAAATCTGAAAACCACCACACGTCCTCGCTGTTTTTGAACCACAGATGAAAGAGAGAAAATCTGTCAAATAAATATGTCACGTTCTTTGACGGTGACAATTAGTTTGATCCTCTGTTTGATCCTAGTAAGCCTAAAAAAAGAAGGTGAATTTGATCCCAAATTCGTACAATACCTACCCTATTCCATGCCCTATTCCCCCTAGAATTATTCTTTACCGGTATTATACCTCTAAAGGATGTCTAAAGAAGTACCTAACCTTAGCTTGATACTTTAATAGTTATTCTGTGCCTTAAAGTAAAGTTAATTTAAGGGAGTAATAATAATAAATCGTCTAAAGCAAATCAGAAGAAAACCTTTAGGTCACTGTTGTTTTCGGAGCATTTGATAATTATTTTCCCAATCGCGCCCAATTTACAGTAAAACCGAAGTTGATTTTAGGGTGGGCTCATAGAAAATAGTTTACAATCTGTCAGATTTTTTTTTTTATTATTTTATATTATTGGCTAGCAGTCCCACCCCCCCCTGGGCCCCCAGGGATGGGGCCCCTGGATTCGCACGGGTATATAACATAAATTTTTACCCGCTAACACGTTGGATTTGAAGTTTTCATCATTGTCAGCCTATATCAGTCCACTACTGGACATAGGCCTCCCCTAATGAGCGCCATAGATGGGTTAGATGGGTAGAAGGGTTAGATGGCATTATTTATCAGTTGCGGTGGGGGTATCATTTGGGTCTTTCGTGATTAGAATATCAAAAATTAATTCAAAAATAAAGTGGACATACAATTATAAAAATATATTCCTTGCAGACATCTTGATGTCTGTAAAAGGAATTTATTCCAGTTTTATGATTCAGTATTCAAGTTTTATAATATCCATTCGTAAAGAAATCCGAAACCGTATCAAACTATCAAACAGATTGAAAAAGGAATTTTTAGGAAGCAAACTGACTGATGCCTGATCAGATCATTGATCACATCAGTCAGTTTGGCCTAGAAATGTATGCAGTTTAGTTTGGCGTCCGCGGACACGAAAGGCGGCCCCTCAGAAAAACTATCCTACGTTATTCTGAGGGCGGCCCCTGGCGGCCCAGGCAACAGTGGCACTGACACCTGACTGACATGAGAGGGGACATAGACATATCTGACTGATTCTCTGATTTTTTTTTATTCTAACTTTCTTTCTTTACTTTATTATTCTTATTCGTCCGACCGATTATAGGGATTGTGGTTGTTTCTGTTGAAATTTTAGGAATTATTTATCAAAATACTTGGTTCGATATTGTTTTGTGAGGTTCTCTTTGAGTTCTATGCTAAAAACTGCCATCGGGCTACGTTTTCGAAATGGAAGAAAGACACAAAAAGGCTATTCAAAGTAACTTTGTTTCGCTGGTGGAAACAACAGATCTTGACTCCATGGTTACGGCTCTGTACGAGAGAGGAGTATTTTCTGAACAAATGATTGAGCCATACAAAGTGAGCATCCTTCTACTGTTCTCTAATACCCAGTGGTCTTCCAATTTCCCTGACTTAACTGTTGCTGTTTTCAAATATCAATCTTATAGGCCCATGCCACTTCTTAGGGGTTTCCTCTGCATGTGCCAAAATAAATTATTCTGCACCATCTAAGGCAGCAAATTAGGTTACCGGCATGTTACCGGTTAAAAACTTTTCTACATCTGTCATTGTTTTAGGACACAATAATCCCACAGAGGGAGAGAAAGCGCAAGCTCTATCTTGATATAATGCGCAGAGGCCCACATGCTTTTGGCAATCTTTTGGAAGTCCTCAAGGAGCTCGGCTACTGGGACCTGGTGCGAGACCTTGATCCTAACAGCTCTCTGCACCTCCGACCTCACAGGAACAGTAACACACCTTCAAGCAAGTACTCCCTTCCTTACACCATCTAATACTATTGTCCATATTGATACTTACAATTGCAAATAACCATGCTATTGATTGTACTAAACAATTATCACTTCATAGTATCGGATATAATATATTTGGTACAAAAGCAAAATTATTATTTTATTGTATTATTTATGAATACAATTTGCAAATGTGTAACAAAAACATACTGAAATTATAAAAAAAACTACTGTTTAAACTAAAAAGTTCAAACTGAAAAGATAGAGGCTAGAAATACATTTCGCAACATAATTCAAATAATTTTATTTATATCACCATTTATTATTTAATTTATTATTTAATAAAAAGATTCTCCACCAACATTGAAAACAATAGCCAAGCCACCCGTATTAAAACTATACTAGCAAACGCGTCAGAAAACACACTCGGGTGCCTTATCAAACCTGACAATACTTACACAAAATCGGATGCAGAAACCAGTGAAGCGCTTCTGAACGCGCACTTCCCAGGCTGCCAGGTTACAAACACTTGCACATGGGAAGATGTACCTGAACTAGAACCTTCGGTAGGTTCTAGTCCAGTCCAAGACTGGATAACAGCATACAATATGATAAACCGCGAGAAAGTACTATGGGCAATAAACAGCTTCCTTCCCTTCAAAACACCAGGACTAGATGGAATCTTTCCAGGTATGCTTAGATGGTGCAGTGGCATTCTAGCCGACCATCTAGTTAGAATATTTAGAGCATGTATTGCCCATAAGTACATACCCCAGAAATGGAGGGAAGTGAAGGTAGTTTTCATACCAAAACCAGGAAGAAGTGACTACACCCAACCTAAGTCCTTCAGGCCCATAAGCCTGACATCATTTCTTCTAAAAACTCTAGAAAGACTCTGTGACAGAGAGATCAGGGAAAACATACTCTCTCACAAACCGCTACACCAGCAACAACATGCATACAGCAAAGGCAAATCCACAGAATCCGCTTTAAACAACGTAGTCTCGCGCATAGGAGATGGATTGACGTCAAAACAACCAACACTGGCGGCCTTCATTGATATTGAAGGAGCTTTTGATAAGACCAATTTCACCAGCATACATAGAGCCCTCACCAGATATGGTGTCGCGCCAACGTTGGCTCAGTGGATAAACAACATGCTCAAAAACAGAGCGATACAAGTGACTATAAATAAAACGACGAGAGGTATAGTTGCCAGGGGCTGCCCCCAAGGCGGCGTCTTATCGCCTCTTTTATGGAACATAGTTGTTGACGAGCTCATCCGAGATCTCAACGGACGTGGACTGGTCACAGTAGGATACGCGGATGACCTCGCGATCTTGGCGACCGGCTGCTTCGAAAACACACTATGCGACCTGATGAAACTTGCCTTCAAAACCATCGAAGCATGGTGTAAAGACCATGAACTCTCAGTTAATCCAACCAAAACGGAACTAATAATGTTCACAAACAAGCGACATCTGGGAAATATCAAGCCCCCTAAATTATTCAACACAGAGATCAAGCTTAAAACAGAAGTCAAGTACTTAGGAGTTATACTAGATAGCAAACTGCTATGGAACAAACATCTTGACAGTAAACTCCAACGTGCGACGACAACCCTCTACCAATGCAGCAGAATGCTTGGCAAAACCTGGGGGATCTCACCAAAAATTACCATGTGGCTCTACACAGCTATAATTAGACCAACACTAACCTACGGAGCGATAGTCTGGTGGACAAGAACGGAGTTAAGCACCGTGATAACAACACTACAGCGATTCCAAAGAATGGCCTGCTCAGCCATAACAGGCTGCATGAGAACAACTCCCGGCGCTGCCCTAGATATCATTCTAGATCTAGCACCACTAGATCTTTACATACAACAAGAGGCTACAATGTCGGCCCTAAGACTACAAAACATGGGTCTCTGGGGAACCACAAGCAGTCCACATGCCCAGATCATGGACAGGGCTGTAAATTTTGAACCGCTCATAGCTGCCCCATGTGATAGAATACCTACCCAGTAAACTAATGCTAAACAAGCACTACCAAATACAACTATACGAGCATCAGAAAGATGAATCTGGTACAAATGAAGTCAGAATCTATACAGATGGCTCTAAAACGGACACAGGCACAGGCGCCGGGGTCCTTGGACCTAAACATTAACATATCAGTAACACTAGGAAAGCACAGCTCTATATTTCAATGTGAATGTGTAGCAATAACTCAAGCGGCCACAGCTGTACAAAAGAGAGGATTAAATGATCAATGTGTTCGCATTCTCTCCGATAGTGCCGCTATACTCAAAGCTTTGGAGGGGAGTAGCTGCAACTCCAAGCTAGTGTACGAATGCCACCTGGCATTAGAAAGGATATCAACAAATAACAAGATTAGGTACCCTTCAATGGATAAAAGGACATAGCGGATCGCTATGAAATGACGCCGCTGATGAACTGGCACGGCGAGGATCGGAAACAACCATAGAAGGTCCACTTCCTTTCCTCCCCCTGCCATTTTCATTACTCGAAACATGGATCAGGCTCAAAACTAGAATGATGCATAACGAAAGATGGACACGCCTACCTGAGTGTAGACAAACTAGAGAGGCGCTCCCATCTATATCAAAGAAGCTAACTAAACGCTTAATAAACCTAAATCGACTGGACCTACGTATTCTGGTAGGAACACTAACAGGGCACTGCCCACTGAACAAACACCTATTCACCATCGGAGCAACAGACAGCCCTCTCTGCAGAGGATGCCTCAGTGACGACGAATCAGCTGCCCACGTAGTCCTGGAATGCGAAGGAGTAGCAGCACAACGAACTGAAATCCTCAACTTGCCGAGGTCACTCCGGGAAGCCTGTGAAGAACCCAGGAAGATTCTGCGCTTCTGGACGGAGATAGGCTGGCTCTGCTAGCACCACACCACGCATAATGGACCAAAATGAGTCTAAATGCGGAAATAGGAGTACCTTAACCTTAACCTTTTTTATTTATTATTTAATTAGCATCGCATTTTATTATTTACAAGAAAAATATATACACTTACGAAATCTGAAACTATGTATATTCATAGAACTGTCAGTGTAATATTTTCAAGAAGTAATTATTGATTCATAATATAACCTACAAAATAACTATTGTACTTACAAAAATTTACAATGTCTGATGAAATTCTGAAACAAATTTACCTCTTATTTCTTGAATTTTTTGCCTAGTTTTTAAGTTAAAACCTTTGATTATATACTTTTCTAGATAGAGAGTTCGAGTTTCAAAACGGCCAAAAATTTATCAGCCAACTGTTGGCTCATAAGCTCGTTCCGCCCGCTCAGTCGTGACGCTGTCATTGTACCGTAAACACGCTTTCTGTGAGATACGAAAACGACGATTTGCGCTATAAAAGTGTGCAGGAATTATAAAGGACGATTGAAAACAACTAAACAAATTACTTATCATAGATAAGTAAACTTAGAATTACTACATAAGATAGAGAAACAATTAAATTAGTAAAGATTTTTCTGTCCATAAATACGACGCCATGTTGACATGGTTGCCAGCTCTTAGAATTTAAAATTTCCCTGGACAATGATATTTAATTTGAAAAAAATATTTAATCATGACCCAACCAATAATTTCCGTAATTATCCCTAAGTTAGCGTTACAAAAAGTTAAACCATATTATTATGCCAATTTTAAGTATTAATCGGTAGGTAAAATTTATATTGATTTCGCGGTTTTTTGTGATGTTTGATACGAAATACAACATAATTATGTGTAAATTTTGGGGGGTTCTAGGGTGCTGATAAATAAATTACCTACATACACCTTACACCAAATTGTAGTTTACCTATTTAAATTACAAAAACCTGCGGCTGCTTTGAATAGTAAAGCCAGTGTCGTCTATTTTTTTTTACAGAATACCTAATGATCCTATTAAAAAAAATTGGTGTATAGAAATAATAAGAAAAAGCCGCGGAGAGGATGTCTGGAACCTACTAACTAAGACAACAGTTATTTGGTCTGAGCATTTCCGTGTCCAAGACTTGCATTAAGTTAAAACTCAAAAGCGTCGAAGTTTAAAAAAGAAGCGGTATTGTGCAGATTTTGTGACTGTTTTTGTTTTTAGGGTCCCGTACTCAAAGGGTGAAAAACCCTAGTAGGTAGTGCAGCACTACCTACTAGGTTTAACTCTACCGAATTCAACAATCGTGGTTTTGCAACACTGCGCATACTTTCGCACACAAGCCCTTCAAATCTGGCCTGTTGTTTTTGTTGCGATTGCAGTGCAACACTCTATCTAGACAAGTATAATATAATCAAAGTTTAAAACATATATAGAACTCCTCAAACACTTTGTATTTGCGATATGAATGATAAAAAGATTGAAATCCACAAAAATAACATAACGTAAAATTTACATTAACTGAATGCTAAAGGATTTGCGTTGCGATTCCTTTAATTTTAATTAATTGTAGTACCGACGCGACGCCGCCGCGACGATTCACTTGCTGAGTCCGTCCACCATGAAATGTAGGTGGAATCCAGCAAGACATAATTATTATTGTCACTCGATTTATTTTTTGTTAATTGTAATTTTGTGTACCTACCTACTAGCCATTCTCGATATTTAATTATCATTGTTAGTAACAAAACGGATGTTATGCAAAAAAAAAAATGTGGTGTACTGAATGTGTTAAAACAGATCTTTTTTTTTCAAATTTTTTAGGGACTGAGTTAAAACAGCTTACCTAATGTTTGAATATAACTTCGCAGGAGCACCCCCACAAGCAGCCCCTCCAAGCAGCTTCATCAGTATATGTGAAGAAAAACGAAAGAATAAATCAGAATGCGAACCACCTGCCAGTAAGTGTCTGAATGTCGCAGAGCCTGGCCTCGCCAACCACGCACGTGACGCACGCGACACACACACGCAAACATTCACATAATGATCACCAACATTGTGTACAATAAAATAAAACTATTATTTTGTTGCTTGCTTCATTGTTGCATAACACATGGATAAAATCTGAATACATTTTTGATTTCATTTAATAAAATAATTACTAAAAATTACATTTAAATTATTGTGCTTTAATGTAACTATTAGTTATAATGATAAATTAATAAGAGGAATTTTATTTCACTTAAAAATAATCTCCAAGATTTTAAGTAGGTAAGTATCTTGTATTTTGAAAGTTGGCCTTGAGCCTAGATACATTATCATCTTCTAGTTAAGGGTGCATGATGTGATGTCCTAGGTTGGATTTAGACCCGTCCAAACAGAACAGGTTAAACCTCGAGGCTCTAGGCAGTTGCATGGGGAGAGAAGGACAATGAAGTCAATAATCAAGGGCTTCAAAGATACCGTTTACTAACTTATAAAGAAACACTATAATGAGCATTTATAATCGGTCAGCTAATGTAGAAACACTATAATCGTAACTCAAAGTTATTTGCTTATATTGCCTGAATAAGTGAAGTGCAGGAGAGGTATAAGGAAGGGCTTCTGAACACTTTCTAGGCGTTTTATACGAGCTGCCTATAAAGGACTGCAAACAACACATGCATACCTACTCTAATCCACTGCGCACAAGATAATTATAGAGTACCTAACATTTTTGTAGACGATGATTTTAAATGTGTAGGTACTTACACTTGTATAGAAAGCATAAAATATAATAAAGGCAATTATTTCCAGATAGTCAACCAGCCGCGAGCAGTTCCAACATCAACAACAATGATGAGATTCCTTTCACCGTGAAGAAATCTACCAAATTTATAGAAGACGATGAAAATGATGGTTAGTTTAATAATATTTTTATATGAATGTATATACCAGACAGGACGCTCTGTCGCTCATTAGGGGAGGCCTATGTCTAGCAGTGGACTAATATAGGCTGATGATGATAATGATGTATATACCTACCTATATATTTCGTTATCTCCGAGATATACATACATCCATATGTAATAGTAAATTGTGGTTAGGTACCTTTTTGTGGTATTTGTTGCGGTGGTGGTCAGGCAGGAATCCATCACTGACACTGACTGAAGGTAGCAGGTCATTTGAAATAGGTTACATTGCTATAGCGCTGAATATAACAATCATCATACTCATACCCATCATACCCAAATCCATCCGTAAGTCGGCGAGCAAGTTGCCGTATTATTAGAACCATTATCAATGCTTCGAAAGTTGAGATCCCTAACCCCCAACAGCTATTATAACCATACTTGGTACATGTTATGCGATGTGCAATAAAAGTAGTTAATAAAGGATTGTTTTGTGCATGTGAGATATAAAGAGTTACTGGACGCGCGGCAAGAAGCGCGGCGTGCTGCTGCTGCTGAGCTACGTGTCGTTCGAGCGCGGCATCGAGTCCTACCGCAAGGGGGCCACCGCGGACATCAACAACCTCAAGCACTTGTTCGGCGAGCTGGGGTTCACGGTGCTCTCCTACATCGACCTCAGCCTGAAGGCAAGTATTAACAACTAGCTACTATTTATCTAGAGGTCGTGCGTGCGTGCGACACCAATTAACAGGCTGGTGTGATGATCATGTTGACAAGTATTTCTTCTGATATGCACATTTCTGTTGATCCAGAACTATTGAAATATCTTATAATTAAGAATCACCCTAATTCCTTACTGTTTTTCTTGTTTTAAATGTATTAAAACTAAATAACTTGTTTTTACGTCAACTAGAGGTGGCCTCAGTGGCACACGCCACGCGCCGCCGGCCAAAATATGTTTATGATCTGCACCAATTTTTCAGGGTCTAGTCTAGTCGACTATGATTGTTTTTTAAATTCTGTAAAAGCTAATTGCTACGAACTCGGTCGGTTTCGACCGGCAATTTCATAGGTAAAGACCTATGATTTATAGATAAGGAGTTTGTTGTCTAGGGACAGATTTGATTTTCTTCCCGTAATCCAGAACAGTTTTCTCAGCTGTCTACAGCTGAGAAAGGGGCAACCAGTGCTTTTCTTTTGGTAAAGATATGCTTCTTCCAGGTCAGACGTCTGTCTAGATAAGTACCAAGGTAACGCACGTCTTCAGCCTGTGGTATTTTAATCCCGTTCAGTTTTAGGTTTCAGTTTCAGGTAAGATTTGATAAAGAGGAAGTAGTTGGTTGGCAAAGTTTTTAGGATTTTGTAGAGGAGGCCGTCATGCCACACGCGGTCAAAAGCCTGGCAGATATCCAGGAAGGCAGCGGAGCTGTATTTCTTTCCTTCGTAGGCTCTATTTATCTCATTGACTAAGCGATGGACTTGCTCAATTGTAGGTAGGTACCATGGGCCGCGCGGAAGCCAAATTGATGAGAAGGGCTTAGTTGGGTTTTCGCTATTTCCAGGCTTAGACGTCTCATGAAGAGTGTCTCCAGAACTTTGGAGGCAACTGGGAGCAAACTTATTGGGCGGTAAGAAGTTACTTGTTCGGGCGCTTTTCCATGTTTGGCTATAAGAATGATTTCCGCCACCTTCCCTTCACCTCCACCTCCATTGTGCTGGTACGTAATTACGTCGCAAGATAGCGTTGAAGATTTGTGTTAGGAAAGTGATGCCTTTTTTTGGTAGTTCTTTAAGGATTTTCGCCGTGATTAGGTCGTATCCAGGGGCTTTGTTAAGTTTTATGTTCCGTATGACATGTCGTACTTCACTTTTAGAAAAATTGTCTATAGGAGGAGAGAGCTGATAGTTTCTACTAGGATATCCAAAACTTCAGACGCTTTAGCAGAACCTGTGTCCGAGTTGGGAGTGAAGACGTTTTGTAAGTGCTCTGCGAACAACATGCCTTTTCTGAGTCGCAAGCCCAAGTTCCATCAGTCCTGCGTAATGGAGATTGGAATGACATAGGACCTTTGGTTGCCTTTTTATTTGTTTTCCATAGAAAGTAGTCAGTGGACGCCGTAGCATCTAATCCATTTAGGAAATTTTCCATCTTGTAGTTTTCTATGTTCAGTAGAGTAGCTTTTTAAGTTTTTTTTACAAATTTATTGAAATTTAAAAATTTATTAAACGTTATGTTTTTCAAATTCTTCTAAAAACTTTTGAATCTATCCTCTGTCTAACGGTATGCAACTTGCCATGAAATACAAACTGAACAAATGTTCTGATATTGTTTGTTCCGCAGGAGACTGAGAAGACGCTGAACTCGCTGTCGCAAGTGCTGGTGGAGTGCGAGAGCGTGTTCTGCGTGGTGTCGTCGCACGGGTACGAGCGCGCGCGCAGCTCCGACACGGACGTGCGCTGCAGCGACGGCGGGCTGCTGGCGCTGCGCGACCTCGTCGCCTACTTCAGCAACCAGCGCCTGCCGCGGCTCGCCCACGTGCCCAAGGTCTTCATCTTCCAGAACTGCCGGTCCGTCCACCGCACTTACACTACCTACTGACAACCAGCTTTCAACCTGCTCTGTCTTGGCCATTTCACGGTTTCGAGATTCTCGTTTTCGTTACCCTTTGGTCATGCTCTGTCTTTCCTTTCTACAATCTTTTAGTTTATGATGGGGAAATCGGAGTCACTAATTGCAACCGATGTGGCACAATTGAAGATGTTTACCACATTTTAATGGAGTGTGCGTGGGGCGAAGATAGTCGTCCAAGTTTGTTTGATACTCATCATATCTTCTGGAACGTAGGAGGGTGCAACGGTATCCTTTCAGAACCAGTTTTGGACAATTTGATTTGGACAATTCAAAACAGGTTTTAAAAATCGTCTAAGTTTCATAATTAGTGAAATAAGTTGAAAAAATTGAAAGAAAAGTTGTAGGTTACCTACCCACTAATCTCTGTAGTATCTGTAATGGGTAGTTCCACACAGCGCTCCAAGAATTTTGAGAAGAGTAATGTATCCAGGATAATCCACACAGCATCATTTAGCCAAAAGCTAATCAAAGCTTGTGTTATTGGTACTACTATGATATCTGTTATACTTAATAAAGTATAACATTAGATGATTTATTTTTGTTTACGTAGAAAAGGACTAGAACCCGAACAAATAATCTGCGGATCGTACAAATATTAGTCCCGAGGCGGGAATCAAACCGCCACCTCCTGCATCGTAAGCGGACCTTGGCCCACCGCGCCCAGACGTCGTCAATATACCGTCAATTACCTACCTATACGACAAAAGTTCATAACCCTCGACGCGCGAGTTACACTCGCACTTGTCGTACTTGTTTTTCTTTACAATATACTAATCATTGTACGCCTTATCCATCAGAGTTTAAATGATGTATTTACGTAGTCCTTGAACCTCCTAAGAGTGCACTTCAAGTTAGCAACTGTTCCTTATGTCACGCAGGGGCACAAACATGGACTACGTGTGGACCGAGGCGGGGCAGGGCGGCGGGTCGCCGCGACACCTGGCCATGCCCGCCGACGGACTGGCAGACGGCTCGCCGATAGTCGACGAGCCCGTCGGCAACGCCGGCCCGCGACACCTCAGCCCCGACCGCGCGCCCAGGAAACAGGCGCTCTACTCGAACATACTCATCGCGCAATCTACGCTGCCAGGTAACCGGGCGCTCGGTAATGGTACCTAGACCTATGTACACTAGATCAAACCACAATAAATAAATAATGCCGGACATTCCACATATCATCTAGCCCCAAGCAGAGCATCAAAGCAGAGCTTGTGTCATGGGTACTAGATGACTGATACACAAACATACTTAATACAATATTATTACATACATAGATATTTTTTTTATACATAGAAAACGATCAGATAACCTTGTTGAACAAAATATTTGCAGATCGTACAAATATTTGTTCCGAGGCGTTAATCGAACCCGCAACCTCCTGCGTCGCAGGCGGACCTTGGCCCACCGCGCCACAGAGGTCGTCAATAGCACAATAGCTGAGTAGTATCGTAGTATAGTTGTTTCAGTTCCTTGGTAGATACTAGAAGTCTAAAAACAGTTAAAATGCGACTATTATTGCTCGATATCTTCCCGCATTCATTGCAAACATATAAGTTGGTGAGGCGATATAGAGTTGGAGTGGTGTGTGGGCGCAGGGTTCGTGTCGCGGCGCGACGAGAAGCTGGGCTCGTGGTACATCCAGGCGGTGTGCCAGGTGTTCGCGGAGCGCGCGCACGACACGCACGTGGACCAGCTGTTCACGCTCGTCGACAAGTGGCTGGCGGAGCGGCACCGCGTGCAGACCTCCTCCGTCGACCGCTGGGGGTTCAACAAGCGCCTCTACCTGCACCCCGGCCTGCACGAGTGATGCCACGCCCTGAACCACGGCTATCATGTCTACCTATGTACCTGGGTAAGGTACCGTGTACCTGGTGTGTGGGAGAAATAGCTTTGCGTTCCTGGGCTATCACGCACGTTTGATGCCTGCCTCAATGGACTAACATTTATTTAGTCTCCTCTACGTCAGCCCCACACTGGCACCAGACGTCGAAGAAATAATCTGTGCATTTACCTTTGATATTTACGATATTAAAATAAATCAAATGGTGCTACGAGACAATCTTTTGGTGAGTCTCCTTTTATATAATGTTTGAATTAAGATAGGTAAATTTTTATTCCATTAACAGTTTATAAGTCACAGAAATCTTTGTGTAAATAGATATTTAATTGAATTCTGTGAACTCGAAGTCATTTTTATAATGTATTTGCATTTATGTATTAGGTATGTGAAATTGTCTCAACTAGCACGTAAGAGATTTTTGTACACAATTTGTATTTTTTTACCAAATAAATGACATGGCAATGCAGTAGAAGAACTTTTATTTCTTATCTTTTTAAATACTAGACAGACTTTTAGTATAACGAGCTATTCATACAAAATAATGATGAAAATTTTAAGGAAATCGAGAGTATTCACAAGAACAAATACAGATCATTCTGGCTTTCTCGGTATTTGAATACTATTCTATGAATATTTCCTCAAAACTTTTGAGCAATTTCGAAATGGTACAAACATGAAGTACGAAACGCCTAAAACGCAGTCGAATGCTTCGTCGGGTTAGTAGGTATCGTTCGTAAGTGAATGTGGAGTGTGGTCGGAGCGGCGAGCTAGCGGTCGGAGACGGAGCGCACTCAGCCGGCCGAGCTGCAGCCAGCGCGGGGCGCGGCGCGCGGGCGGCGGGACCAGCGTCGCGTCGGCGTACTGCGCGACGCGCGCCAGCCAGCGCTGCAGCGGGCTC